>MU225713.1:383069-425518 GCA_018584345.1 Thuja plicata | reverse complement strand
TCCTTACCTCCTTGCAATAAGACATTAGGTCCTGCTGATGTAGACCCCTCATCATCAATGAGTGATTGAATTTTGTAGGTGACCCCACCTTTCTTGAAAGAATAGGAATTCTTCTCTCCATCATGAATTATCTTCCTATCAAACTACCATGGCCTACCTAAGAGTAGGTGGCATGCATCCATTCAGAGTATATCACACAAGATTCTATCCACATATTTGCCTATTGAAAAATCAACCCATGCTTGTTTGTTTACAAGAACATGTTGCCCCTTATTCAACCACTCTTTAAGGGTTTGTATGAAGTATCTTGGTTAGTCCTAGCTTGCTATCTGCCTCCTTTGAGATGATTTTATCAGTAGACCCTGAGTCTATGATCATCCTGCAAAATTTTCCAAGTATCTTGCACTTCACTCTGAAAAGTGCCCTCCTTTTCTTAGCTTCTTCTTTGACAGGTTCCTTTATGAGAATCCTCCTAATCATTAGATTCTCCCCACTCTCTGAATCAAGGTTAATTTTAGGAGCTTTAATACTGTTGGTTTCTTCTTGGGCTAGGTAATTCACCATCTTTTCACCATCTAAACTAGAAGCCTTCTCAAGGCATCTATAGGTTGGATGGTGATGAGCTTGTTTTACTGTTTTTATTATATTAGTCCTTGCACTCTATTTTCAAGTATTATTAGAACAATTGTGAACTTTAAGTCAGTTGAACTTTTGTTAAGTGTAGAAAAGAACCTTTAAGCCATGGGTGGAATAGATATGTCATATTAACCAATATTATATATATGTTGCAATATTTCATATAATAATCTAAATGTGTGTTCTAACATATGGATTAATTTCATAAGCTTCTTGCATGAATATCTTTTGCATATTAACTAATCTTGCTAGGGAGTAGGAGTCGCTCGGAGTGGTCGACAATATTGAAGGAAGACATAAAAACCAGCTTCGTGCAGATAAGCCATCATGGAAACAAAAGATACAGCTGCCACAAATCAGGAACCATTGTTTTAGAGATGCATAAATATAGCTCTGCTATATAATTCCCTCCATATTACCAACATGTTGACTTGATCGCCCAGACTTCATTGTGCACTTCATGGGCCATTGCGCTTCCTGTTCTCTTTATTTGGCATGGTTTTAGTTAGTTAGTTCCTTTTCTATTTTGAATAGAGAAGTCAATCCTCTATTTATAGGGAGGAGACTGTTTGTTTGTAAGTTTGGATTTTTGGAAGGAGAACAATGTTCTGATTCTATCTTGTTTAGCAAGTTCATTTTTCAGCTTGATCTCTTATTTTTCATGTAACCAGTTTTGAAAGATAATGAAGTAGCTTTTGGTTCATATTCTGTGTTCATAGATTAGCATAAGCCAACCAAGGGGGCCCACTTGGTAGGTGGATTAGAGTAGAAGTAGAATAGATTTACTTCCTACATTTCTAGTATTCTAGATATAAGATTATAGTTTCTTCTTGCAGCATTTTACTTCGTGAATGTTCCTGTAGCACCTACAAGGATAGCTTTAGTGAATGCTCTAGGTTGGAAGAATAGATTTCAGTAGAATTTTGCAAGTTGTAGCATTCATTTTAGTAATGACTAAGTGTGTTTTACTTTCCTGTAGCCCTATTATAGATTCCTTTCGTGTATTTTACTTTCCTGCAACATAGGTAGATTCGCTCCTTAAGGAACTTAGTGCACATACTATGTTGTACCATTTCAAGTATACATCCCTAGGTTGAAAAAATAAATGCACCTCATGGTGGGAGAAGTGATCCTTAGATTAAATACATTATTCCTAAGAGAGGCTTTGGGCATGATTACTAAGCACCTATTGTGAGGTGGTTCACTTTTTGCGCCGCTGCTAGGGATGGTGTCAAACTAAGAAACCTTTTTGAGTCTTTTAGTTAGTTTAATGGTTTGTGGTCCTAATTTTTCTTCACCAATGTGAAGAATTCATTTGCATGCATCAAAGGGGAAGAAGAAGAGATGAATATGGCAGATTTCTTCTAGGAGAACTTGCGAATTTGAATGAGCAAGCTGAAGAAGTTGTGTTGCCTTTTGTTGATGCAAGTCCCGAGTTTCCTACAGCACACAAGGAACAATTACTGCATCTCAATTCCCTAGATGAAATGCGTAAATCTGCATTAGAGAGAACTAAACTAATTCAAAAAAAAAGGAAGAAATGGCATGACTCGCATATCAAGAGAAAACAATTTCAAGTTGGAGACTAGGCATTGCTGTATGATTCAAGATTCAAGGAAACACTAGGAAAGTTGCAAACAAGATGGCCGGGGCCATATGAAATAAGCCATGTTTTCACCAATGGAGCCATCTAGTTGACCACAATTGATCCAGTACACTTCAAGCTTCTAGTCAATGGACATCGGTTAAAGCGGTATAACCAACCTCAAACAAAAGTAGACTTCCTGTAGCAATTCAAACAACAAAAATTAAATGAGAAACAGGTAACACTTCATGTAGCAGCGGGTGTGAACCTTCTTCCTATAGCTCTTCAATAAAATCCATTGAGCATGTCCATTATAAATGCTTCGTGTTCACATGAAGTAAATTCTTCCATTCACTTTCTATTTTCTACTTTCCAACTCATCTCATTTCTTTAATCTACCACCCACCCACCTTCCATGTCATCATCATTTATTCCTTTAAAAAGCTATCAATAATTAGCCAGATATGCTGACGTAAGCTACTACCACTTTTGTACCACTCTCACCACCTTTTCTTGCATGTGTAAATATCAAATGATAGGTACGCGCTTTTCAATTTTTTTTCCATTTTTAGCGTATAGATTTCAATAATTGTATCTAGTACTGCAAAATATATATCATTATAGCATTACGCCAGTTTCATCCCTCGTGCGGCATCTGTCAAGTGTGGACACTTGTCAATGTTAAGTAGGGGGAGGGAAGTGTATTAATTCCAAACTATCATTTCTATATACGCCTGATAGATTTTATGTCACTTCAAATCTGTACATAGCCTTTCCTCATTAAAGTTCTAAGTGTTATATCGCACAATTGTTGTACTTTTATTCTTGAATCCTCCACGGTTGTCAGACTAGATGTGATTTGTAATTAAGATTAGTGACAAACCATAGTAAAGATTATAATCTCTCCTAATTTAATTCATCACCATTGTTCATGCCAAGAAAAATAGAGAAATTCAGGAGAAAGCTCATAGTCCTTGTAGTCAGGAATTCAAATAAGGAATAAGGAACCTACCTACTGCTGAGAAGGAAAATCAAAATTAGCAGGCATAGATGGGAGGCCAGCTGTAGAGACATGAGCCAGTTGTGCATGGTGTGTTACTCTTAGATGTTGAGGTGGTAAGAAGATTCAATGTATGCAGCTGGTTGGGGTATTTCCTAAGGTTAACAAAATTTGATGAGGACTCAGCTACAGAATTTGTGAGTACATTTGAAGAAGGTCAAGCAACGGTGTGGGGATTAAAAATGGTTGTGAAAGAGGAGTAGACTATAGAAGTTACTAGATTACCAATGGTTTGAGAACATTACCCTAATTTTCATGATGCTAGATCAACAAGGGCTCAATTCACCCTACCGGGTGATCCTCCTTTGGAGATTACCAAATAGGGTTGCAAGAGAATGTTTATCCCTCCGTCGTATAAAAAGTTGGCTACGCATATCATCAAGTATTTCACATGTAAAGGGATATTTTCCAATTTACACGTACATCTTTTCAAATTAATGAGTTATGTGAGGCATAATCTAGCAGTAAATGTTCCAAATTTTTTATATAACATACTATGCATTAGTCCTGAAGAGACTCAAAAAGGGAATGCAAATTTTGTGATGCACCATGCCCTAATTAAACTGCTAATAGAAAGATCTCTTAGGGATGCCTCTCCTATAACATGGTTAGAGTTTTTTCAGCGCAAAACCCTACAACCATAGGTTAACCCTAATGAAAAAATTGGGCATGATAATGTAATACCAACTGACACAGCCGTTGAAAAGGATACCCAAGGGACAGAAACTGTAGATATTCAAGAAAATGTGCCCATACTTTCTCATGAGAGAAATGTACCTACCTCTTCCCGAGGCAAAGGAAAATGAAAATTAGAGGAAGAACCTTTAGTTCCTGCAGCCAAACCACAAATCCCTACTTCTTCGAAAGGGAAGAAAAGGAAGCCAGTTCCTGTAGCAGCTACTCTTGCAGCAAAGAAGCCAAAAAAAACTACTAAAGAAAAGGCTATAGAAATTATGGAGACCCCTATGAAAAGGAGTCCTAGAATGAGAGGGAAGATACCTAGGGTATCCTCCATAAGCCAACCCACTTCTCCTATGAAATCTGATGAATAGACCAATGTGCAGATAATTCCAGATGATTCCCTGAATCAGTCTGCAGTTCCATACTTTTGTCTGCACCCCAAAGAAACTTATGAAGTTAAACCTGGTGATTTTCAAAATAGTTCCCAGGAAATCCATCAGGATATTCCAGTCATTAACAAGGAGAATGCCTAAGTAATCCATCATTCATCCCATGCAAAAAATTCCTTAGTATGCTACAAGAAAACATGGTTAGTATGTTTCCTAGAGCAGTCTTGGAAGGAACAGAGGAGGCAAAGAAATCAGATAGAAGATAGTGGCCCAATCACATTACAATCACTTCTCTTTGGATTGCATAATAAGTATGTGTTAACAGTAACTCTATGGAGAGAAGAAAAGAAGAAACTAAAGAAGGTCATAACAAAGAAAGAGGAAGAAATTGTAGAATTGAAAGAACAACTGGCAAAACAAAATCAAAAAATAGATCATGCCCTCAAATTGGTAGATCAGATCATTGCGTTTACACCACCTCTTAGGGTCCATACCATGTGTTTGAAGGAATAGTTCCTCTTGTTCCATCTAATGATGACCATCAAAGATATTGATTCTAATTTCAAGTCATCCCAAGAGTTTTATGGTCTTTATCATACTCTTCCCTCATGGCAACAAAATCTCCTCTATGAACTACACATGCATAACTTCATTATCCCAGCTAAGACTAAGTGGAATCCTATAATCTACATAGGGGATATCCACCTAAGGGAATTGATGTCCTAGATGCATAATGAAGCCAACTATGATAGACAATTGGAAAATTATAGGGAATAGGAGAAAACAAAGCCATTACCATTAAGAGTAGAGAGAAGCAAGCCAGCTACACTCTTCAGAGATTGGCTCTATTTGACTTATGGAAAAATTGAAAAAGAAACAAGGGACAAAATTTTTGGGATTAGAGTAGAGATTTATATAGAATATGATGGCTTATCTTACTTTGTCTTTCAGAGAGCCCTGGCCGAAGCCAAAAGCAGATGGGGTAGGTTATCCGAGATATTGAAGAGATCAGAACCACATAGTCCTATCAACCTCCAAGAAGCTATCCAAAGGGTGCCAAAATACATACAGCTAGGAAGGCAAACTAGACAAGAACTCTAGTGTCCACTCACCATGTAGCCACTGATGCTCCTCTAGCCCCTGTATGACATCAACACTGACAGACTGGACTGACTTCAAGAAGATCATAGAGTGGGTGTCTAGGAAAAAACAAGGGTGTTCTATTACACCTTTAAAAGTCAAAGGAGAGGAAGAATAGAGGTTGGAGATTTTAGGGAAATCACCAGAATATATAAATCTTGAGGACAAGCATTCAGATTGCCAAGGGGCAGATGATGAGCCTGTTTTACTGTCTTTATTATATTAGTCCTTGTACTCTATTTTCAAGTATTATTAGAACAATTGTGAACTTTAAATCAGTTGAACTTTTGTTAAGTGCAGAAAAGAACCATTAAGCCATGGGTGGAATAGATATGTCATATTACACCAATATTATATATATGTTGTAGTATTTCATATAATAATCTGAATGTGTGTTCTAACATCTAGATTAATTTGATAAGCTTCTTGCATGAATATCTTTTTCATATTAACTAATCTTTCTAGGGAGTAGGAGTTGTTTGGAGTTGTTGATAGCATTGAAGGAAGATGTAAAAATCAGCTTCGTATGGATAAACCATCATGGAAACAAAAGACATGGCTACCACAAATCAAGAGTTACTATTTCAGAGATGCATAAATATAGCTCTGCTATATTCCCTGTATATTACCAGCATATTGACTTGATCTGCCAGACTTCATTGTGCACGTCATGGGCCATTGCGCTTCCTATTCTCTTTCTTTGGTGTGATTTTAGTTAGTTAGTTCCTTTTCTATTTTGAATAAAGAAGTCAATCCTCTATTTATAGGGATGAGACTATTTGTTTATAAGTTCAGATTTTTGGAAGGAGAACAATGTTCTAATTGTATCTTGTTCAGCAAGTTCATTTTTTTAACTTGATGTCTTATTTATCATGTAACCATTTTTGAAAGATAATAAAGTAGATTTTGGTTCATATTCTATGTTCATAGATTAGCAGAAGCCAACCAAGGGGGCCCACTTTGTAGGTGGATTAGAGTAGAAGTAGAATAGATTTACTTCCCACATTTCCAGTATTCTAGATATAAGATTATAGTTTCTTCCTGCAGCATTGTACTTCGTGAATGTTCCTGCAACACCTACAAGGATAACTTTAGTGAATGCTCTAGGTTGGAAGAATATATTTTAGTAGAAGTTTGCAAGTTGTAGCATTCATTTTAGTAAGGACTAAGAGTGTTTTACTTTCCTGTATCCCTAGTATAGATTCCTTTCATGTATTTTACTTTCCTGCAGCATAGGTAGATTGGCTCCTTAAGGAACTTAGTGCACATACTGTGCTGTACCATTTCAAGTATACGTCCCTGGGTTGACAAACTAAATGCACCTCATGGTGGAAGAAGTGATCCTTAGATTGAATACATTATTCCTAAGAGAGGCTTTGGGCATGATTACTAAGAACCTATTGTGAGGCGGTATAGATGGCCTAGTTGATTACAATGAAAGTATTTCATGTTTGCAAAGTGTGAGGCTCTACCTGAACCTCCAAATCTACCTCTTCCTCCACCTTGGAATCCTCTTCCTCAACTCATTCTACCTCTTCCACTAGTCTCATTGACTATTTGAGTCAATCTGGATTCTCCTTGTGATCTATAGTCACTGCCTCTACCAGCAAAGCTACCTCTATGTCTTCTATTATCTTTTCCTCTACCCCTCCCTCTTGAGGTCTGATCATGTTTCCTCTTTATTTTCTCTTCTATCTTTAAATTCATCTGGTAGCATTGTCTCACACTGGTTAGGGTAGTAAGGCTCATCTCTTCTTGTATAGACCACTTGAGTCCATTATGATATCTAGCTAATTTGATGCTCTCAGCCTCCACTATCTTGGATCTTAAGCATAGCTTTTGTAACTCCTCAATATATTCTTGGACATCAAGGTATTTCTACCTGAGGTTTTTTCTCTTTCTATGCATCTGAACTTCATATTCATCTAGTAGGTAAGTCTGCTTCAACTTGGCTAAGATACCCTTCCATGTAACAATAGGGTTCTTGCCCTCTTCCTCTCTCTTAGTCTAAACATATTTCCACTAGGTAAGTGTTGGTCCCCTCAACCTAGACTTAGCCACTTTCAACTTCTAAGCATCTGTCACACCATCACATTCAAAGTGATTTTCAAGACTGTCTATCTAGTCCATGACTAGCTCAGCATCTATTTCTCCACTAAAAAGTGGCACACCCTCCAAGGTTTTACCACTTAAGGCCTCGAGTGCCTTCAAAAATGGTTCCTCTAGTAAGACCAAATCAAGAGTAGGTTCTTCTTCATCTAAGTCCAACTCCTTCTCTTAAGCTTCCTTTTCTTCCTTCTGGTCTACCTTGTCCTTCACTTTGTTTGCCTTGTCTTTGACCTCTCCTAAGAGTTGCTCTAATTGGCTCAATCTTTCTCTTAGTAGTCTATTTTCATCTTCTTGTTCTTAAAATTTCTTGGCCAATTCAGCATTGGTCACCATCTTGCTAGATGCACTTGACTCTCCATTTGATTCTTCAGTCTACATCAGCCACTAGTTGCAACACCTCTTATCCCAAATCTTGAACTTAAGCTCTGATACCACTTTGATAGGAAGTAACTTAGATAACTTTATGAGTTGTCTTGAAATATTCTTAGGTCACTCCTAGGACCCTTAGGTCTTCCTCAATCCACCCTCCAAATCTTGGAAAGATTCAATTCTTTCCCTCTCCTAAGCATCTTCCTATCTGATTTGGTTTTCATCCTTTGTTCTTTGCAATAACTCCTTTCAACTATACCTCCCAAGCCCTAATGATTATTTTGGATTGTAGGAGGGCTAGGGATTCATTCAAATTGAATCTTTAATCCCAACATGGGTCTTAAGTTTCCAAGTTAGACCATTTCTCAATCGCTTGCCAATTTCCTATCTTTTAGGCCTTGTAGCCTTTTTCTCTAATTAGGCCTCCTAAAAAGTAGGAAAGCACATTTTCACTGACAAATCATCAAAGGGCCCCCAATTTTCTTTTGGTATTTCTCACATACCACTCAAGACCTTCAATATTTTTATGGTCTCAGGTCTCAACCCTATCCATACACCCTGTTTCAGAAATAGGGCATTTTCAAGGTTTCTAGACCAGTTCTTGGTCTTTGGTCTCAAAACTTGGTGAATTGGTTTCTTGGGAACTCCTCCTCATTCTTGATTACCTGCACAACATATATCATTGTATCCATGTCCTTCTTGGATCATGACAACATCCCTCCTGCATTTACCAAACACTTCTTCTTGGTCTTCCTAGCTGGGCTACAACCACAGCTCGCCTAGGGCAAGACCTTAAAAATAGGTGCACACAATTCTAGAACTCCTTCTTCTAGATTCTTGAAGCTCCATGGACCTAGTCTCCATTCCCAAGTGTCTGTAAAAAAAAAATTGTGGGAAATGGAGTTAGGTCCAAATCTTTGCCTCTCTGTCAGAACTGGACAACAAAGTGTCTAAAGCAAACTAATTTACAAAAAACAAAAGAAAGGTAATTACAGAGAAAAATAACTATTGGAAACACTTTAAAACATGACCAATAATGGTCTCAAATGATCACAGTACCAAATCTAATCCATGCACAACAAGTAAAAACAAATTTCTTCAATTCTGCTACTCTGTCATTCAAAAACTCCTTGGCTCCAAAACCCAAAATCCGTACAATGACTTCCAACCACTCAAATTAGGGTTTTCCTTCCTTATATCCCCTCAAAACATGTTCCTAACTCCTTGGATGGGCTCAAAACAACTTAAACATCAAAACCCTTAAGACAAACAAAAATGTTTTCAACAACTTTTAAAAGTTGCTAATGTTGCATAGCAACATTTTGACATCTTTTACATATTTTCAATTTTCAAGTGTTTTAACACTAATCTGACCTAACTAACCATAGTTAGACCTCTTAGGGTATCATAGGACCTTAAAGAAATGAAAAAAATCAACTTTTAACTTGACCACATTATCAAGTACAATGTCATTAATGAGCCAAAATGAACTACTTTGACCTAACAAAAAGCACAATTTAACACTAACTCAAATCACACTTCATCCACATGACCTTATATAATTACAATACCCTTCAAGAGGGTCTTTAACACTTTCACACACCCAAAATGACATGAGACCACCAATCTAGCTGGCTTCTCAAGGGTGCTCCTGCACCACAACCATTCCTACATTCACCTCCTCTGAATCCTTAGGTTTATTTACAATTTTAATTGAGTATGGATTATCTTTGTTGTCAAAATATCTCTCAAGCACAACTAATCCCTTTGGGACTTTGTTTTACTTCAAATGTAGAACTTCCTTACCTAAGATAGTATCCTTTCCATCCACGGTCTCTACATATCCACTGAAATCTATTTCTTTATCTCCAAAGTCTGTCTCATAGAGTAAAAATCTCAAGATATCCACATCATCATCAAAAAATTGCCAACTATCAACATTATCTGGTATTGAAGGCCTAGATTGAACCTCTATTTTAGATATTCTAGAAAATGTAACATATTCTAGCCTCAAAGAAATATTAGCTAACAAGTCTTCCATTTTGTTCTGACTTCTATCCATCCAATCAATACCAAATGCATCAAACTTTTCTAGTTCATCCTAGACAACATTTCGGTATTGTTTCAATATATGATTTTTTGAAGCATACTTGGATCTGATTTAAGACACTACCAATTTAGAGTCTCCAATAACTCTGAGACATTTAATTTCATGTCTTGAAGCCAATCTCAATCCTATTAATAGAGATTCATACTCTGCAACATTATTAGTACATGCAAATAACAATGTGAATGAGAATTTGAATGTTTTACCTGTGGGAGATATTAACAAAACTCTAGCACCAACTCCCTCCCTAGAAATATCACCATCAAAATACATAACCAATAAATTATTTTGTTCTGATAAATCAATTTAATCCTCAGATAATAGCATAGGTTGTAACTTTCCTTCAATCTTCTTTTCCTATACTTGCAAAGATCCTATCTCAATGTATAGGAAACAATTCATGTTGTCATCTTCTTCTTCCTCAATCATGTGAGGAGTTATAGTTTCTCTGGACACCTTAATGTTCTCACCAGAAATATTAAATGTAGAAAATGATAGATCACACTGGATACTTCCTCCCATTAAAGCACTCCATTTTCTTGATAGTAGCATTCCATATTGAGGGGGAATATCCACAACTAGTACACTCATTGTTAGTATTTTGTCAGGGTATACAACCAACTTATAAGGAAAGGCATTAATAGTGCCAATAATTAGAACTTCTCTAGAATCCATGGCCTAACACCTCCCATGTGGTGTATCCACCTTTAATCCCATTAATTTCATCACCTTAGCAGGCATGACAATATTAGATGCTCCAGAGTCAATTATACAATTCTTTAACAATATAAGCAAAGTTAGGAAGAAAGGATCCATAATCCCCAAGGAAGTACTAACAAAATTTGTATCTAGATATATCTAAGAAATCTTTGAAACAAGCTCATAAGAATCCTTTGGCTTATTTATAGGTTTGTCTTGTGGATCTAACATTTTCTTGTTTCCCTCTAGTCCAAAAATCTTTGTTGAACTAACACCTTTTACCCATGTTAAATTTTTCTCCTTATGTTCACCTATTCTCATCATTTCTAGTAAAGAAACCTTGATAGTAATTTGGGATAGGAGTTTCCACATATCAACAAGGGTATATTTCATATTAGATATGTCTTGCTTTTCATTTACACAATCTTCATCCTCTACTTGAGAAGCTAGTTTGGTCTCATCCCCTTTTTGTTGTTTATTTTCCTTTTGAGGAGGAGGCACAAAATTTTCTAGTTTTTTTTTTACCTGTACATAATATTTAGACCAAAAGGATTATTTTATTTTTTAGCCAAAACTTTCTTGGCACCCTCAGCCTGATTTTCATTTTCTTGTGGTTGTTTGGTATTTATTTTGGTTTCTTTAACAAAAATACTTGCAGGTTTTCCATTTGCATTACCAACCATTCTATTTTTTAAATTATATTTACCCCTTGTTTGAGTAACCATATTTTCTATAATTTTAGCAATCTCCTCATCAGAGGGTCTTCTATAAACAAGGGTGTCACCACCCTTCTCAGCATTGCACCTCATATTATAAATTTCTCATTCTTGTTTATCAGAATCATCTTGTTGATAATATGTTTATTTCTTCTTCAATGAGTGAGATGCAAATTAATTTTTGGTATCATCATCAAAGACCATTTCATCCCACAAATGTGAAGAATCCATGGCACAACCATTATCATCATATAATTCTTGCTCATCTGATGCAAAGGGTTTGGTAATCTAGAGCTTTTCCTCACACCAAGATGCTTTTTTGTCTATTCCAACCATCCAATGGTTGTTCCTTGTTGAATCTTCCTTCAATTAGGATCTCCAAGACCCTCACTACCAACTTCTCCTCCATGGTATAGTTGGTCTTTAGAAGATTCCAAATTTTCTGGGCTTAACTAGTCCAACTAGTTCACCAAATGCCTAGTTTTCTTCACTAGAACTCCTCCTAGATTGCCAAACCTCTGCTTAGGATCTTCCCACATATCTAACAAGACTCCTATCAATATTATTTACCCATCCTAGGTCATTATGAACTCATCCCAATATTTCAAGATCCTTTACCAATCCAATAGGTCACTATTTCACTAGGAGGCCTAATTGCCTAATTCCTAGTAGGTCTATTTTCACAGTTTTACGGATATTACTCCAAAAATTCCTGACTGGCTCCACACAAGACCTTGAAAATATTAAAGGTATCAACCAAAATTGTTAGAATCCAAAACCTTGACTTTTGAAAGCACCCATAGCCCTAGTTTCTTGCAGGCCCTATATTTTAGCCTATTAGTTAGGCCTCTGGACCAGCCAGCATAAACAATTGTTAAAATGATCTCCAACTTATTATTAAGCTTATTTCACCTTTTAATCCTTTTATGAGAATATATAGGGCATCTGAAAATGCCACTAAGTCTTTCCCAAAAGGTCGTGAGTGCTCGAACAAGTTCCTTCTTCTCCCTGTCTTGGCTCACCTGGATTCACCAGTCAGCCATAGGGATTCCTATTTGGCCTAGGAAATCCATTGCAACTAAAAAAATGAAAATAAAAACCCTATCTATAGAATCCAACCCTACTTCCCCCATGGTCTTAGTCAATTCCATTAGTGGGATTTTAGGGTAGAGCCATTTCTATCAAAACAATATTGTACTGTCACTTACAAACCAGTGACCTTCAAAAACTTGTATCTTTACACCTAATGAACTTAAAATAAAAATATCTAATTCATATGAAAGCTAATAAAAATTATTCCATCCCCATGGGACCTGATCTAATTTTCCAATCCATCCACAGTCGTACAAGAACAAAGAAATAGAGAAAATTACTTGGAATCAGTTGTAGACATTTGTACAAAAGTGCCAAGAATAATTGTTGCAGTCTAAAATTTCATTAACCTCCTCCAAACATTGAATCCATGCTCATATACCAAGCATGGGTTAGTTACAAAATTTCTAACTATATTTTGAAATTTCTTGCAAAAGGTGCTCGAGCAATTTTCAAAGTTGCTAGCAACTTTTTGCACTTTGTGCATTTTGACTTTCCTTGTGAACTCGATGGGTGAGTTTGACTTTTATGAACCTAGATAGGATATTTAGGGTCCTAAAGCACCCCTCAAACCCATATTGCACTAAAATATCAACTTTTCACAAATTTAGCCCAAAGTGACCCTAAATACTTACTGAGGACTAAGGCTCTTACAAACATGAAGTTAACTTGTCATTGCATCCAACCCCTTGGAAATTATTCCAAAACACACAAAAATACCTAATACAACCCTAAAATACACCAAAAAATCAAATGGGGAGGTTCCCTGCACCATACTCCCCTGGAAAAAATAACTCAAGTCCCTTGAGTTAGGAGGTCTTCAATGGTGACCCCATGTTTCAAAATGTCCAGCTCTATCATCCAAGTGGCCTCAACTTTAGCTAGTCCCTGCCACTTGATGAGGTACTCCTTGTAGTTACCCTTCATTGTCTTCTTTATCACTTTAGAATCTAGTACACTTTCCAATTTCAGTGGCATTGGGGTAGGCAAGTCTTTAACCCAATCACTGCAAGTGTAGACTAACCTATGTCTAGAGATACAAGTCACAAACATTTAAAATGGGTGAAATCCCCAAATCAGGAGGCAACTCCACTTCATAGGCATTCTTTCAATACTTATGCAAAATCTTTAGTGGCCCTATCTTCTTCATGATTAGTTTAGTTGGTTGACCTTTGGGTAGCCTCTCCTTCCTAAGATAGGCAAGTACTAGATCCCCTACCTTGAACTGCAAATCTCTTTTGGTATGATCAGATTTAGATTTGTACTTCTCCACCTGCTTTTGTAAAGTGTTATTGACTTGATCATGTAGCTCCTTCATCTATTCTACAAATGACTCTCCTTGTGCACTCCTCTTGTCCTTCAAACTAAGATCCCTCAACTCTACGATCCTTCTAGGGTTGACCCCGTATACTATCTCAAAGGGGCTCTTCCCTGTACTCCTATTAATGGAGTTATTATAGGAAAACTCTACTTGCCCTATGATGTGATCCCATGACTATCCATGTTGCTTAGTTAGACACCTTAACAAGTTCCCAAGTGACATGTTGACTACCTCTATTTTTCCATCTGATTGTGGATGTTAGGTTAAAGAGAAAGAAAAAATTGTTCCAAGCATCTTCCATAGGGTCCTCCAAAACTGATCCACAAACTTACTATCTCTGTCACTTACAATATTCAGAGGTAACCCATGGATCCTTACAATGTCCCTAAAGAATAGACCTGCAATTTGAGAAGCATCATTTGTTTTCTTGCATGTAATGAAGTGTTCCATTTTGGTAAAACAATCCACCACCAGAAACACATTGTCATGACCCCTAGGTGTCTTTGGTAACCCCAAAATAAAATCCATACTAAGACACTCCCAAGGCCTTTGGGGTATGGATAGGGGTTGGTACAACCCACTGTTGCTTCTTTGTCCTTTTTCCCTCTAACAAATCTAAATCTCCTCACACCTGATTGTAACTTAGGAAAATAATAGTTCATATTCACTTGCTCCAATGTCTTATCCACTCCAAAGTGGCCCCCCAAGCTGCCTTGGTGTTTCTCCTTCACAATGTTTTCCCTCATTGAGCATTGAGGAATACAAATAAGATGTCCCTTAAACAATAAGCCTTCCTGCAACATAAACTCATTAAAATCCACTTTGAAACCCTACTAAATCTTCACACATGCTTCATAGAATTCTCTAAAATCTTTATCCTCCTTGTATAGGTCCTTCAAATCATCCATCCCTATACTTTGAAATTGTATCTCTTGTATTGAGAGTACTCTTCTGCTAACATCATCTGCAACCTTATTTCTAACCCCCTTCTTGTGCTTTATGACAAATGTATAAGCCTGCAATGATTCTACCCACTTCAAGTGCCTCTAATTCAATTTTTCTTGTCCATTAAAAAAACTTAGAGCATGGTTATCAATGTAGACAACAAACTCCCTAGTTAATATGTTGTGTCTCCACTTCTTAAGGGCTTGTACCATAGACTATAACTCCAAATCATAAGTGGAGTACATTTGTTTAGCCTCATTCAAATTTTCAGAGAAGAAAGCCACAAGATGTCCTTCTTGGCTTAGCACTTCTCCAATAGCCAACTTTCTAGCATCACATTCTACCACAAATAGTTGATTGAAATTAGGGAACCTAAGATTAGGTAGTTCTTCAATCCCCTTCTTTAACATTTCAAACCCTTGGTTTGCTGCCACAGTCCATTCAAACTTACATTTGATTCCACCTTTTATGGTGTTAATAATAGGGGCACACACATGACTAAAATTTGTCACAAATTTCCTATAGTAGGAGGCCAACCCATGGAAACTCCTAATATCTGCTATGGTCCTAGGTTTAGGCCAATCCAATATTGACTTAACATTTTCAAGATCCATTTTCATGCATCCATTAGCAACCACAAAACCAAGGTAAACTAGTTCAATTTTTAGAAACTCACACTTTTCTTGATTTATCATCAACTTCTATTGATGTAGCTTCCTCAAGACCATCTCCAAATTCTTCATGTGCTCCTCCTTGGACCTGCTAAAGATCAAAATATCATCAAGTTAAACTATTACAAACTTACCAATGAACTCTGCTAGCACTTCATTCACAAGCCTCATGACTGTGCTAGGTGAATTACTTAGGCCAAAGGGCATTACTAGCCACTTATACAGACCCTCAATGGTCTTGAAAGCTATCTTTCATTCATCACTAGGCCTCACTCTTATTTGATGGTATCCTGACTTCAAATCCACCTTAGAAAAGAACCTCCCAAATTGTACATCAAATCTTCTATCCAGGGCATTGGAAACCTATACCTGACTGTGATCTTGTTTATAGCCCTAGAGTCTATACACATCCTCCATTTTCCATCCTTCTTAGGTGCAAGTATTGTAGGTACAACACATGGGCTTAAACTCTTCCTTATCAACCCCTTATCCAACAAATCTTGAATTTGTTTGGCTATCTCTGCATTTTGACTTGGTGTCATCTTATATGCTACTTTATTTGAAAAAATTTCTCTAGGAATGAGGTCAATCTGATGATTCACATCCCTCATAGGTGTTAATGCACTTGGAAAACCATTTTCTACTATGTCATGGTATCTTTCCAACAATGCTTATATCTCTTGTGGCAAACTGACTTTCTCCTTAGTCTCCTCCTTTGGTTTTATCACCACTGCACAATATAATCCTTTCTCCTTCTTCATGGCTTTTAGGAACTCCTTCCCACTTAATAACATCACACTTTTTCCCACATGCTTCTCCTCATTAGGCTCTAACAAAGGATCCATCTAAAACTTCTTTCCTAGATTGGTGATCACATAATTATTCTTTTCCCCATCATGTATTGCTTTGACATCATACTACCATGGAACCCCTAGAAGTATATGACATGCATCCATAGGAAGTATGTCACATAGGACCTTGTACTTATACTCTCCAATCTCAAACTCAACCAAAGTTTGTTCATCTACCACTATTTGTTGACCCTTATTCAACCATGAAACCTTATAGGGTGTGGTATGAGGTATCCTTCTCAATTTCAATTTGTCCACCACCTCTATGGATACAATATTCTTAGTGGTTCCAGAGTCCACTATCACTTTGCAAATCTTCCCATGAGATCTACAAGTTTTCTTAAACAAATTCTGTCTCTAAGGTGGCTCTATAGTGCTAGGTACTTTCAAAAAATTTCTTCTTAGCATCAAATTCTCTCCATCCATTACTAGCCCTACCTTGAAGATGGGAGAAGTAATACTTTGTGTGTCATCCTCTTGTACCAACTGATTCCTTCTATCCCCCATTGAAGATGTGGAATTATTTTCAAGACACCTTCCCATTGTGTGACACACTTGGTTGTAGTTATAACACTTGCCAGTGAAGACTGAATTAGATCTTCCTTGGGACTGAAATATTCCTCTAAGAGGCCCTCTTCCCCTATATCCTCCTCTCTGAAAGGATTCCCTAAACTAATTTCCCCCACTGTTATCCATAGACTAATTATCTTCTTGTTTATTAGGGCTCTATCCCCTACCAAAGTTACTCCTTCCTCTCTAAAAACCTCTATTATTGTTACCACCTCTTCCTCTTTGATGGAAGTCATTCCTCCTTCTAGCCTTATCCTCTACTCTCAAAGCTAATTGGAAACATTTGTGCATACTATCAGGAGCCATCACGCTAATCTCATCTTGTATCCCTTGTCTCAACCCATTGAGATACCTTGCCACCTTCTCCATTTCTTCTTCTTGTCTTCTATCCCTTAGGCTCAACTTGTGAAACTCCTCAGTGTAAGCACTCACTGTCATCTCCTTCTATCTTAATTTATACAACTTTTGATACATTTGCATCTCATAATAAGTAGGCAAGAATTGTGCCCTCAATCTGATTTTCATCCTTTCCCAAGAAACAATATTTTTCTTTCCATTGGTTTCCCTATCATCCTACATCATGTTCTACCACACCAATGCAGATCCCTTGAGTCTAGCCTTAGCATAGCTAACCCTTTTCTCCTCTGAGATTTCTTTGTAAAAAAATTGGTTGTCAATGGCTTCAAGCCAATCCAACAACTCTTCTCCATTCAGGCTGCCACAGTAATATGGTATGTGTTCCATACTATCCTTTTTTAAGGACTTGAATGCATCTAGGAATACCTTTTGTTTTTTTTCCATCTCAGGTTCTTTACCTTAATTGGATGACTCTTCTATCTAACTTTGATCATCTCCATCACTCTCATCTCCCCATTCAGTGATCTTCTTTTTTCCCTTTGTCTTAGACACACTAGCCTTCTCCAAGAGGCCCTGAACCAATTCCACTATGGCATCCCTACTCATTTCCTTAGGAGGCATACTGTCTACCTCTTGACTCTCTTCCACTTCAGACATACACAATCTTCAATATATGCTAGCTCTGATACCACTATGATGTAGAGGGTCTGGTACTCTAGAGCTTTTCCTCACACCAAGATCCTTCTTTTTCTATTCAACCATCTAATGGTTATTCCTTGTTGAATCTTCCTTCAATTAGGATCTCTAAGACCCTCACTATGAACTTCTCCTCCAAGGTATAGTTGGTATTTAGAAGATTCCAAAGTTTCTAGACTTAACTAGTCCAACTAGTTCACCAAATTTCTAGTTTTCTTCAATAGAAATGCTCCTATAGTGCCAAACCTCTACTCAGGATCTTCCCACACATCTACCAAGACTCCTATCAGTCTTCTTGACCCATCCTAGGTCATTCTAAACTCATCTCAATACTTCAAGATCCTTTACCAATCCAATTGGTCACTATTTCACTAGGAGGCCTAATTGCCTAATTCCTAGTAGGTCTATTTTCATAGTTTTAGGCATATTACTCCAAAAATTCTCAAATCACCCCACACAAGACCTTGAAAATATTCAAGGTATCAACCAACACTATCAAAATCCAAAACCCTGACTTCTGAAAGCACCCATAACCCTAGTTTCTTGCAGGCCCTAGAGTTTAGCCTATTAATTCGGCCTCTAGACCAGTCAACATAAAAAACTGTTAAAATGATCTCCAAATTATGATTCACCTCCTTCCACCTTTGAATCCTTTTAGGAAACTATCTAGGGCATCTTAAAATTCCACTAAGTCTTTCCCAAAAGGTCATGAGTGCTCGAACAAGTTCCTTCTTCTCCCTGTCCTGGCTCACCTAGATTCACTAGTCAGCCATAGGGCTTCCTACTTGGCCTAGGAAATCCATTGAAACTACAAAAATGAAAATCACAACCCTATCTATAGACTCTAACCCTACTTCCCCCATGGTTTCAATCAATTCCACCGGTGGGATTTTAGGGTAGAGCCATTTCTATCTAAACGACATTGTACTGTCACTTACAAACCAGTGACCTTCAAAAAATTGTATCTTTACACCTAATGAACTTCAAAGAAAAATATTTAATGCATATGAAAGCTAATAGAAATCATTCCATCCCCATGCGACCCAATTTTCTCTTCCAATCCAAACACAGTCGTACAAGAACAAAGAAACAGAGCAAATTACAAGGAATCAGTTGCAGACATCTATACAGAAGTGTCAAGGATAATTATTGCAATCCAAAATGTCATTAACCTCCTCCATGCATTGAATCCATGCTCATATACTGAGCATGGGGTAGTTACAACATCTCTAACTATATTTTACAATATCTTGCAAAAGTTTCTCGAGCAACTTTCAAAGTTGCTAGCAACTTTTTGCACTTTGTGCATTTTGATTTTCTTTGTCAACTTGATGGGTGAGTTTTACTTTTATGACCCTAGATATGATATGTAGGGTCCTCAAACACCCCTCAAACCCATGTTGCACTAAAATATCAAATTTTCACAAATTTAGCCCAAAGTGACCCTAAATCACTTAATGAGCACTAAGGCTCTTACAAATATGAAGTTAACTTGTCATTGCATCCAACCCCTTGGAAATTATTCAAACACAAAAAAAACACCTAAGAAAACCCTAAAAAACACCAAAACATCAAATGTGGAGGTGCCATGCACCATCATCATCCTCCTGATCTTCACTTACAAATATTTTTGCATCAAAAATACTATAATCAGGATTGTGAGGGGTTTTGCAAGCTAGTCACCAGGAATTATGATTGCGCATATTAATAGTGACCTCATGTAAAGGGTCAAGGGTTTTTTCATGATACTTGTCTTTTTGTTGTGGGTGAATAGGCTTCCCATCTTTCCATTGGGTAGTGTAAGGATATTTTTGCATCCTAGGATGTCTATTGAAATTACCATAGGATGACTTGTCATTATTTGAAGCCCTATTTTTCTTACTCTCTCCAGGCTTTAAATCCTTTAGAGAATTTAGAATCTACTTTAAACTATAATCTTCTTTAGGTTTAGTATTTTCAAGTTTGTCTGATTCTTTTTTATTAAACCTTGTTGGTTTCCAATCTTCCCTTCTACCTTCTTTCCCTAACACTCTTCTGTTTATTTCAATGTTCACTGCTATCTTATATGTTTCCCTACTATTCCTAGGGTTCTTGTATCTTAGGAGATATCCTATTTTTGCATCAAAATCATTCAAATAAGTTGTGAGACATACCTTATCATCCAGTCTCATCGCTTGAAATAGTTTGTGCATTGCTCTTTGGAATCTTAGGTTGAATTCAACGAACTCTTTCATTTGAGTTCTTCTTAATATTGTTGAACTCATTCAACATAAATCCTTCATTTGTCTTATCACCATATTGATCCCTGAAATAGTCTTTTACTTTGTCTATGGATCCTAGAAAATCAAGGGGCATTCCTCTAAACCAATCCCTAGCATCCTCAGTTGGTGATTGAACAAACAATTTCATCATCGCATCATGTCCACTTTCACAGTTATCCATCATATTAACAAAATTCTTCAAGTGCTCTTCACATGTTATAACATTATTACCAACAAATTCTAAATGTTTGTCACTAATTTCTTTTGGAATTTCATTAGGATAACCCAGAATACCAAGGAAAATAAATTGCCTATACCTTTTTGCATAGATAGGTGTTTTTTGGGTTGAATTGGTACCTTGGGAAGTTGATGATGTAACATTGGATATGGTAGAATTCACAGGACTAGCTAGTGGTGGTATATTTTTTGCTAAATTTAGAGGTACTTTAGAATTTGTAACAGATGTTGAGGAAGAAGTAATAATAGGAGGAGGACTAGAGGTTTTCTTGAGAAATTCAATCTTCTTTTTCATTTCCAAAGCAGAAGCTTCCAATTATTTTTTCTCCAACTCTTTGGATATAATCTCCTTCTCCTTCTTATCTCTTTCCAAATTAGTATCCAACTTGGACATTGGGTCCACTAGACTCCCTTTACTTACAGGCTCATTTATTTCAACTCCTACAACTTTCTGCTTACCCTTTTCCTTAGGCTTTTGTGTATTATATAATTATTGGACAACCGACTCATGTTCAATCTTTGCAGGTGCAACAAAATAATTAATTGCCTCTAAATCTAGAAATTTCCTCTTCAACTATTTGGATTTGATTTGAGCTTGCCTAATCCTATCCTCTTTCTCCTTTTATCTTTGTTTTCTTATTACAATTTTCTCATAGATTCTCCTTTCTAATTCACCAACTTCTTCAAAACTTTCCTTAGAATCTAGGAGAGTAGTTTGAGATTCAAAGGTTCCCTCAATAATGGTTCTTTCTCCTGTGTAGTTGTGGGCATGAGGCCTATGTGATGAGGTAGAACTCAGAGCACTAGGGGCATTCCTACTATCTTCACCTCTGCTTTTACTTCTAGACCTTGTTTCATGTCCTTGAGGTTTACTATGGAATATCTTCCTGGTATACCCTGGTCCATCATCTCCTCTCTCACTTTGAGAATAATAATCACCATACACTCCCAATCCCAAATCTGCACCCTATTCAACTTCTGATGCATCTCTCTCTTGATTTGGTGGAATGGGATTCTATATCTTGGTGTTCTTCTTTTGCGTCCATGTTTGAGAAATAGTCCCATCAACATTTTCATTCATTGACTGACCAGCTCTGGAAGTAGATGGGATCTCACCTTTTAAATTATCCTTAGGATGATTCTTCATCCTGGATTAGATATTTGCATAACTCATATTTAGATAGTGTGTATAAAAATGATTTATTACTTAGCATTGATGCAGAGATTTCTTCAAGTCACCACCCAACACTTAGCTGGGATAATATACGCTAAATTTGAGCAATATGAATTATACTACAAAGGACTTCATGGGACAGAAGATAAAAACAAGGAGCTTAACAAAATCCCAACAAATTTTTAATGGTAAAACAAATCCTTGGGATAAGAAAATATAAATATGTACTATCAATGGTAAACTGACTGGTTAAAAAATAAGTAAGCATGCCAGGAATCTAGCTCAACTTGAAAAACCTTACATTACTTATTGCAAATTAATTTCAAGTCCCCAATAGAGTCTCCATTTTGTTGGTGGGTTTTTATGTTGAAATGACTGAACATCAACCTTTTCTCTCTCTGATAAAATTTTAAAGAGAAGCCAACTCCAACTATCATTCCATGTAGTGAAAAGGACCAACTAACAAGTATTCATACCATGCTTCTACACTTTAGGTTCTGCCATACCAAGGGGGGATACCCTTGAATACCTTGAAATAGTCTATGTGGTATTAACCAAGCAAGAATCTTAAAAAAACTCAACATAAATGGTAAATACTAGATAAATGACTAATTACCCATTGAACATCAACCATGAAATGGAGCATGAGATAGATAGATCACAACAAACTTATAAAAATATATGACAGTGGATTTTATGTTTGTTCTTGCAGAAACATAGCCAATATATAACTAGACATGGAACAATATGGAACTTATCAGTCTTTGATCAGTGCTTTATTCATTGGGAAATACTCTAAAAAAAATAGGATATGCAGAAGTCAATTATTATCAGAGATTCCAAGCCATAAACACAACTATTCCAAACCCATACTACTCATAAAATCCTAGTGTATATCAAGATGAATCTTTGTATTAATTAGAGCATCTTTTAATTTGATCCTTGCATCAAAACTCTAAAACAACTACATAAACACAAATAAATTCTATGTTAATGAATTGGAAAATTTATAACTCATAAGACAACACACCACATGAGAGGTTGGAATCTGGATCTTTGTATTAAGTGTAAAGAATCATACTTTTGTATACAGATGTAATCAAAGATAACCTCTTCAATAATATGCTAGAGACCATTCAACTTTATTTCTAATCTTGAAACCTATCTAGTACAATTCTGCTATATCCCTTGACTGAAAAGTTTACAAAATGCTTCAATACTCAATTTTCCAACCCTTTCCAATGATCTTGGGAATCCTTTTATAGAAGAGGATTGAAACAAGCTATAGATCAATTGGATAAATGAAAAAATATATGACTCATACAAAATAAAAAAACATAAGTGAAATGATAACCACTTTTTTACAAGATTTTTCAAATATTTTGTCTTCTGACCGCCTGCTTCCTTGCAACTGCTTCAAATTTGTTCAGAATATTCCAGGTGGAATTTTTTTCCTGGGTTCTCTAATGTAAATATCTTTGCATCCACTTGTCTTGTTCAAAATGCTAGGGAGAACTGCCATCTATTTCTCATTACACAACATCCTTTTCTTCTTGGTTGGTTGCATTATATCTGTCCTTGCAAGTGGTGAAAGCCTCATTACTTGGCCAAGGGAGGTTGATGACTTCATATTTCTCACTACTCAATTCATCCTAGTTGGCCTTTATCTTCTCAATTTCCTTTTTCCAAAACCCAAAGTATAATTTGTCCTTTTCAATGGTTTCAACAGTTTGAACAAACAAAAGTATGTTCTCTAGACTGATGATTTTGTTAGTCCTGGTTGACAATTATTCACCCATCTCAGTCATCCACCAAGCTTCCCTTTTTATCTTCCCATTCTTTCAAAATAAATTGGGGAATATCTCATAATGGGTTTTTGAATACTCCTTTTTTAATGTCTCAAATTTTTTAAGGATGATACTTCTCCTTATATCCAAATCAATTAGAATCTTGAGACACTTATAAGTGGCAGTTAACGTGATGTCAAAATTATCTTCCTTCTTAGATAAGGAATAAAATGATTTCAATTCTTCCTTCCCCCCTTTCCACCTTTTCATAATTTGATCCCATTTATCTTTGTGTTCATTGAAGGAATTCAATATGCTCATAATTCTCTTACCATCCAAGTGAATAGAGGCAGGGTCCTTATCATCAAGAAAATGCATGATACACTTAACAGTGTTGCTAAAGCTTCAAATGAAGTAGATCCTAATAGGTCTCCACTCTAATACTCCTAACAGGGTAGATCATCAGAAGTGATCAAATTGTAAGCCTTAACCAGCTCCCTTCTTATTTGCAGATAGTGAAGTTTTGTGGGTAGACATCCCCACTACTATTTTTACTTCTTATCTTATCCCCATATCTTTGTTGCACCAGTATTTGTGCTTCATGAAACTTTGGACTTTGTTCATCCCAAATTTTCCTCACGCCTTCTAGTATAGTCCTTTCTGCTACTATTTTATCTTTTTGGTAATTCAAATATACCTCTCTAAAAGAGCCAAATGGCATGGGGGAAAGAGGAAATTCAATGATTGGACTAGAGGAAGATGGCCAATTTGGGTCATGTGTTATCATCCTTTGTCGACAAGTTTGGATTGACTGTTGTCCTCCTAATTTGGCAATTGGTTTATCCTTCTCTAAGGACTTCATCCTTTCATCATTATAATCCTTTAGGACTATTTCTAACTTGATTCTTGGGATTTTAATTTCTTCCTCTTGCCTCTCTACTACCTTTAAGCCAAATTTTGCAGACTCCAAAGTTATGTATGTTGCTTCTACCCTGGTAGTTTTTGCAACTCTTCTTACTAATAGACTGCCTGCCTGCTCAACCTGGGTGTCTTCATTAGTTTTCTTGTTTTCCTTCCTCTTTAGTGAACACATTACTAATGCAACATGGTATTCACTAAAATTGACTCCTTTGGATGCTTGTTGAGCCTCTGCCTAAGTGGCATGCATGGTTCTTGTCTCTTTTCTAATAGCATCAAACACTATGGAATCAACTATGTCCCATTTTGGTAGGATAAGTATTCCTTCTTTCCTGATTAAATCTATGCCTTCTTCAAGAGTAATCTTCTCAAACTTGGCTATCATTTATTTTTTCACCTCAGTCTCAATTTCATCCTTGTTTCTATCAGGCTGGTCTTTTTGCCTTTGTTGATATTTTTCTTTGAACTCATTAATATGAATTCTCCATAAAAACTAAACAAATGCCCTAGCCTTCACAAAGTTATCATCTGATAAAAAATCATCACTGGCTTGTTTTTTTATGGGATCAAGTTCCTTACCAGAAATTTCAAATTTTTTTAAATCCATCTCTGTATGTTTAGGATCCTCTGGCATCCCTTCTTGCATCTCTTGAGATGTTACAAACTATGCCCTGCATCTCCCATCTG
The DNA here is from genome assembly GCA_018584345.1 of Thuja plicata. Classification (NCBI taxonomy): domain Eukaryota; kingdom Viridiplantae; phylum Streptophyta; class Pinopsida; order Cupressales; family Cupressaceae; genus Thuja; species Thuja plicata. Next base: position 400,460 of record MU225713.1, on the reverse strand, counting down.
CAGTAATTGTTCAGCAACTGCTTGTTCATCCATGTGTAAGGGGGGTTGGGAAGGGGAATGCAAGTTCTCAAATTGTTTTCCCTCTTCTTCTATTTTTTTCCTCTTTGGGAATGATATCAATTTAGATTCTACATTCATGGCCTTCTTACATTTTGAGGTAGAAACTTTTTTATCATGTATTTGTGTGTCAAACTGGCCCATATAGGATGTTTCTATTGGCAAATGTTCAATTTTGTATGATGTGATTGACTTTTTTGTTGTCATTTATGGCAACACATCTTCCTTACTAATCAATTCCTTTAAAGTTAAGTTTTGGTGACTCTAAAATTGGCTAAGTATAGAGGCAAAAATATAGAGGTATTTTGAGTATCGAAGATCAAGATCGATGAGTTACAAGAAGAGAGCTTAGAAGAAGATAGTATAAGGTATGTATGACCTCCACCTAAGATCAATTTTTTTGGGGTAATTTTTACAGAAAGTTAGAGAGATTTGAATACATACAGACAATAGCTTAACAGTGATACAGATCAGCTGGACAAAAGTGATGATTCAGGGAGTATGACATGGAATCCTGGCAATCAGAGTTGGATTATGATTATTGATAACCTATATTTTGATTATGTAAGAGCGCCGGCTATGAATTTGATATTTGATTTATTAAATATATTTTGTATTGAGAGCCGACTATGTAATATTTATATTTGAGAGCCGACTTGGTAAAGAACAAATATATATATGTAAGATCTTTTTTTGTTGAGCGAATATATAGATGTGGTGACCAGAATTTTGATGTGATATATGAATGGAAGAGCAGAGGATGACATAGATCATTGATGAACTATGACTGGAACTATCTAAGCATTAGAGATGCTTGTTTTGTTCATTACTGAGAACATTTTGTAACACAACTATATTGTAAGAGTTGTATGCTCAGCTAGCCCCTAATAGGGTGTTGTATACCTTTAATAGGGTTGTTATTCATTTAACAAGGAAATTTACTATGTAATATTCATCTCCTAATAGGGCTAGGTCTCCTAATAGGGACACTATACTTTAGTGCATGCTTGTGGGTACCATCTCCACCAGGGTTTTCTCTTGGCCAAGGTTTCCTCAAAAACAAATAATGGTGTTATGGGTACTATGTTATTTTCTTATGTTCTTTTCATTTGTGCATGCATATGGTTAATGTTAATTTAGTTGAAAAGGTTAATTAAGTGTTGTAATACTGATTCACCCCACCTCTCAGTATTACCTAATCCTAACAATTGGTATAAGAGCTTTTCGCCCTTTGAGAGAAATTCTAGTAGCTTAAGGGAGATGAGAATGGATTTAGATAGTTTGCAAGAAAAATTTGATGCTACACTTGAAGAACTTGAAAAAGTAAAAGAAGAAAATGAAGAATTAAGATTCAACATATGAAGAGCTGAGAAATTTATAAAGAAACTTAGAGACCAATTTGAACTTTACAAAAGTCAGGGACAAGATCTTATAGTTCAGATAAAAGAAGATTCAAACAAAGACAATTCAGATGAGATAAAGAAACTTGAAGAAGAAAATGAAACCTTAAAGCTTGAGAATGAATCTATGACTGAAGAGATTCAATTACAAAGATATTCTAAGAAGAAGATTGAAGAAACTTTGAATAGTGCAATATAACAAATGAAGAATGAGGCTAATAACTACAAGAACAAGTATCTAGAACTGGAGAAATACAATCAGATCATAAAAGGTGAACTTGTTCAGGAAAAGAAACACATTGAGAAACTTCACACTAGCAGTGATTTGATCGATGAACAAAGAGAAAGATAGAAACATAAAGGTGATATGACTGGTATTGGGTTTAATGAAGCTAAATTCTCAAATAATCAAGAAGAGAAAAATGATGGGAAGATTGATACTGAAAAACCTACTATTAAAGAACCTAGAGAGAATATCAGACCCTTCAATGGTAGATGCTTTAGTTGTAACATGTTTGGACATATGAAAAGAGACTGCAGAGGTAATGTTCCTTTTAAGACCTTTTCTGGTTATTGTTTTAATTGTAATGGATATAGGCACAAGAAAGCAGAATGTAGGAAACCTAATCAATCTGGATATAGACAAGACAATGGAAGAGAACCTACAGTGAAACCTATATGCTACAAATGTAATAATCTTGGACACATTGTGAAGTATTGTAAGCTACAAGTAAATCAGGAAAGAAGACCTCCTATATGTTATAAATATAATAATCCAAGTCACATAGCAAAAATTTGCAAGTATAATGGAGTAAACCATAGAAGAGTACCACCTCCTATGTGTCATGCCCAAAACTAGGGAAAAACACTTAGACAATTTTATTTTTTTAAAACAATAAACACAGGAAAATACAACAACTATGATGACACAATAATATTGAAAGCATTGAGGAAAGGTGACAACATGGTGAAGTTACTTTTCAAGCTGAAAGGTCTAGTCATAGATTGAGACCAGGTTATCAACAAAGGCAGATGCATAGTCAATATTCCAACTCGATAGATGACAAGAGACCCTACAGTTTAGTACTATAGGGACATGGGGGTATACTAACTCCATTAATGGTTGACCTAGAAATCCAATTTATTAATCCTATTCAAGGTCATTACAATCCATAAAGATCCCCGATATAATAAGGTTCTCACAATTACTATAATCTTATCCAATTACATTGTGAAAGGATTCATTTAACTTGCTTGTGGAACTATCCAAATTTTCCAACTAACTGATATCAATAATAATTAAATCCTAAACTTCATTTGTTCACACAATTTTAATAATAAACAATTAATTAATTACAAAGAGAAATTCCCCATGATTCGAAAGGAACACTTAATTTAACATATCAACCTATCCCATTAATACATCTTTATTCAGATGTTACCCTTTTTAACAATTGCATGAAAGCACATAATAGTAATAATCATTATTGAAGTAAATGCAATTAATAAATCTAAACTATTCAATTTAAATTAACCGAGTAAATCTATTACTGTAATAGACTAAACAATTTCAATTAATGATGTGAGTTATTAAACTATTAAACTAACTAGGCAATTTAAAAGAATAGATCTATTAACCTATTAACAAGACTACACAATTTAAATAAAACAAATAAATCTATTAATCTATTAACAAAACTAAACAAAATAAAAAAAGTAAATCTATTAATTAATAACAAACTACACAAAATAAAAAAGTAAATTTATTAAAACAAAGCTTAAACTAACTTAATACCAACTAACCCACCTATGAAACTACCTACTAATCTACCTACTAACCATCCTACCCCTATCCCATCACCCTCTCCTTTCCCTTGGCTAACGTGCCAAGTGGGTTAGGAGACAAGACAAAAGTCAAGGGCTGCAAAAAGGGGTCAAATTCCTAAGTAAATACAATGCAAGGCATGTTTTAAATTGGGCCCACCAAGCTTGTTTTCCCCAAAACTGCAGACAAGCCTTAGCTTACCATGCAAGGCAAGCACACAGGGAATGGAAGAATGAATGCCTAAGTGGGTGGGTGGCATAGGGAACAAGGAGATTGTGCCGATACCCAGGTTCATTCCTCCTTGTTTATTATTACCAAGGATAGTCACTTCCTACGCCTAGTGAGGTAGGGAAATAGGGATGTGGGGGCCCAATTGAAAAGGTAAATGTTTTACTATAAAATTACTTACTTTTCCTTTCATAATTAATCATTTATTTTAACATTATGATGGGAGAGTTACTAAATTAATAAGAGAGTTTATATTAATCATAATTTATGAAGGGGTTTATTATTCTAACCCAATATTTAGCAGGGATATTCTAGGAGAAATATTCTCTATGGTAATTTGGGAATTAAATCCTCTCTCATACATTTTCTAGAGAGAATTTTGGTTCTCAAAAATCTAGAAAGTGATATTTTTTTCATCTCCTCTAACATTGCATTTCATTCATTTTTTTTTTTTTTGTTGAAGTTAAATGTATGTAATATATATTCTATTGATGCATTACACTAAGAGAATTATTTATAGGTAGTTGTTAATTAGTGTCCAAATTTCATTCATAAACCATTGTTAACATGTTATCCTCCAAAGATTTGAAATTTCAATATTGAATTCAAGGTAAAGTGTTTGATCATATTGTGGTATAAATCTAGATTTCAAGGGAGGAGAAAGAACATATTAAATTTGAAATTTTGCAAGACCAAAATAAAAAATAAAAAATAAAAAATAAACTTGCAATTCATCTAAACTTGCGCACATGATTTTTTCATTTTCACAAATGGTTACATCTTCATTTACAATATTGAAGACTAAAAAATTTAATCCATTCCATTACAAACTTCACCTTCAACATGAAGGCACAATATAAGAAAGATATTAGAATGGAGAAGTCTCCAATATCAAGGCAACAAGAACACCATCCAAGCTCCAATTCCAAATGGTTACAACACAAGGTTCTTCCAAAATCTGAAAAAGACAACATGAAACTAACCATGGAGAGCTCACCTCCCATCCTAGGTCTCAAGGAGACCACCTCCGAGCTAGGAGAATTTGAAACCAATGGGTGACATTCACACCATTTTCACAATACAAAACACAACAAGAAAACACCCATCCAAGGCTTGCACAATAGGATTCACCTTAAACCCATAATAAGGGGTGAAGGTGGATTTCCAAGTAGGAGATTACCAATAAAATACATACAAAACTATGCCTTTTGAAGGCTATAATCCACATATACTGTTCTATACATTTTCCTCCTTATCTCCCCCAAATCAAGATTAATAACCTTTATTGGCATGTAAGGGCCCATACACCTTGCATCTTTTCCCTATTCTCACCATGAGAAGAGACTCTACACTTTAATGGAATCCACCTAACCCCTTCCACCATACATAGCCACTTCTTCACTATCCAAGGGTGAGTAATGCCATTACACCCTTCACAAAACTCCCTCATTCAAACAAGAATAAAACCATAAGCATCAAATCAAACCAAAATCCCATTCCCTTACATCACAATAACACAAAACACATAAATCACATATACAAGGGAATTAAATACATACTACTCTAATTACAACAAAACAAGAAATCTTCCATGGCAATTGTGGAGACCAACCTTCACAAGTATTATGGAAAAATGATGTTTGAGAAGAGCCTAATCCCTTTTTGCTTCCTTCAATCTAAAAACCTAATGTCTCTAAAATTAGAGAGTGGGTAAACACCCTCTAACTCCACAAAGGGCCTCTATAAAGGTCTCCAAATCCTACCCACCCAACAACATTAATTTCAGAATTGACTCCTAAGTCCTTTGGCTTTCCTATGTCCCCTATAATATATGCAAGATTGGAAATGAGTGTGGGTTTGGGTAAAAGGTCAAGACTCACTCTATTTTCGCAACATGTGAGTAATGGGTTATTAAGAGGGTCACCAAGGCCACTAGTGGGTTCTAGAAGTGTTATACATGTTCCTAACCCATACCCCTATCACTAAGGTACTTAGATTTTCCTAAAATTGACCCTTAGGACCTCCTTTAGGCCTCTAGAAGTGACTAGAACAAAATTCAAGTTTAAACAATTTAATTAGGTTCCATTTCCAACCTTAGTAGACATGTCATCACATAAACACATAACAAGTGTCAAGTGACATTGTAAAATAACATAACACAACATTGACATATCACTAATTGCACAGAGAAAACACCTAATACATACATATAATTTACGGTCAAAAATAAAATTAGTTAACAACAAGGTTCGAATCTCTTTATTAGATTCAACCTTGGCCTTACAGTTTGTACATAGGTTTGGTTATTGATTCTCCGATAATTTCCATGGTACTTTTCCTGCACACTAAATTAAACATCAGTAGCTCACTAAAATCACATGCATATATATATATATATCAAATTGCATAATGAAGTGACTAAACATTATACATTTTCACTTAATAACCTTTTCTCATTTCTGTACTTGATAACTATAATCGATTGCATAACCAAAATCGCATAACATATTTTTCCATTTACATTAAAATACTAAAATAATCATCATAATGCATGTGTATACCTAAAGCATCATAAAAATCATCGATAAAGTATACAGAAGTAATCATCACATGACATAAATAATACTAATAATGTCTAGTCCATTAGATATAATGTCCCAAAATATCGAATCATAATGTATCAAAATAATTTTATCAGCTGAGCTATGATGGGTCAGGGTGAGGCCTCACATCCTCCCCCACAGGCATGAACTTCCTCATAGAGTTCATCAAAATGATATGGGTACTGAAATCTCCTCTATGCCATCTCCTTCCATGAAGCCATGACCTCATCATAACAATCCCACTAGACCCTAACCTGGTCCAGCTCTTGGCCTCATAGTGCAAGGGTCCATCAGGCTATAATACGAATGGGATCTAGTGCCAGCTGCCCATCCAAATCCACCTGCAAGGCATCCCAATCTATCACGTGAGTCTCATCATAAATATATCCTTGAAGTACAAAAACATGGAACACTTCATTGATGCATGACAGGCTAGGTGGAAAAGCTAAACGCCATGCAATTGGTCCTATCCTCTCCAAGATCTCAAATGGTCCAATGAACTAAGGTGCCAACTTAGATCCCTTTCTGAATCAGATTAGACTCTTGTGCGGTCACAATCTCAAGAAGACTCTATCTTTGACCTTATACTCTCTATCAACCCTCTTCACGTCTGCATATTTCTTCTGTCTATCCTGTGCCTCTCTAAGATGTTGTCGAATCAAATCCACATGCTACTCCATCTCTCTAATTAACTCAGGACCGATAGATACTCTATCCTCAATCTTGTCCCAACTTAAGGGTGTCCTGTAAGGTCTATCATACAAGGCGTGATAAGGGGGCATACCTATAGAAGAGTTATGTCCATTATTATAAGAAAACTCAACCAGATGTAGGTATTCCTCCCACTTGACCTGATGGTCCATCATGTACATGTGCAACATATCCTCTAATACCTAATTAACTCTCTCTATCTGACCATCTATTTGAGGGTGATACACTATATTAAAATTGAGCCTAGTGTCCAACAATGTCTGTAACTCTCTCCAAAAGGATGATGTGAACAATGAGTCTTGATCAGAGATGATCTTACGGGGGATGCCATGAAGTCTAACAATATCCTCAAAAAACACCTGAGCTACATCTTGTACTGTCAATGTAGTACGTATGGGTGAGAATTGGGCAACCTTGGTCAACATGTTGACTCTCACCAAGATGGCATCATGGCGGTGAGGAGACATGGGGAGACCAACAATGAAGTCCATAGATATAGTATCTCACTTCCACTCAGCAATCTCATGTGGCTATAGAAGCCCACCGGGGTGACGGTGCTCTACTTTCACCCTCTGGCACTCTAGGCATCTTGCAACAATACTAGTAATCTATAGTCTCATGCCTGGCCAATGATACAACTGTCTCAAATCTGCATGTAACTTCTTAACATCAGGGTGCACTGCATAAGGTTCTCTATGTGCCTCAAGTATAATGAACTCACACAAATCCCCACTATAAGGTACATAGATATGCCCTTTATGACGTAGTAGTCCATCAAACTCCAAAGAATACTCTAACTACTTCCCCTCTAAGGGTATGTGTGAATTCACTAACTGACAAATCTCTGCATAAAATGAATCCTTGGGCAAATGACGTAAGATATGCTCTCTCAAATCAATACAAGTAGTCACAAATGAAAGCTCATGGCATATCCTACTCAAGGAATCTGAAACCACATTATCCTTCCCTTTGATGTAATGAACATCAAAATCATACTCACATAGGAACTCCATCCACCTTCTCTACCTAGCATTAAGGTTTGGCTGAGTGAAAATATACTGCAAGCTCTGATGGTTAGAATGAAGCTTGAATCTATGACCTAGAAGGAAGTGTCACCACCTCACTAAAGCATGAACCACTGCAGAAAGTGCTAGGTCATGAGTAGGATAATTAATCTCATGAGTCTTCAACTTCCTAGAATCATAGGAGATAGGTCATCTATTTTGCATAAGGTCTGCCCCTATTCCATCCAATGATGCATCTGTGCACACTACAAAATCTGTTGCTGGCTCTGGCACTGCAAGTATTAGTGCACTCATGAGGGCTCTCTTGAGCTCCTAAAAGGCTCTCACAATTCTTTGTCCACTCATACTACTTTCCCTTTCTTTGAAGGGAGGTGATGGGGTGTGCCAATCTGGAAAATCCTGTAATAAAGTGTCTATAATATCCTGCTAACCCCATACAACTCCTAACCTCAGTGACACTGGTGGTTTCTGGCCAATCCATGATGACTCAGATCTTTTATGGATCTATGGAGATCCCATCACCGGATATAACATGACCCAAGTAATGTACCTTAGGTCGGAAGAAATCACACTTTGACAAGCTGCAAAACAACTGGTTCTCTCTCAACCTCTAAAAAACCTGCCTTAGGTGCTCCTTATGCTCCTTCTCATTACGAGAATATATCAAAATATCATCTAGGAACACAACCACAAACTTATCCAAGAAGGTGCAAAATACTCCATTCATGAGGCTCATGAAAACTACTGGAGCATTCGTGAGGCCAAATGGTACCATGGTGAACTCGTAGTGACCATACCTTGTACAAAATGTGGTCTTGTGGATATCACTCTCCACAATTCTCAACTAATGATAACCTAACTTCAGATCAATCTTCAAGAACACTCAAGCACACTGTAACTGATCAAAGAGGTCATCAATCTTAGGAATTCGGTATCAGTTCTTAATAGTTACTTTGTTCAACTACCGATAATCAATGCACAATCTAAGTGATCCATCCTTCTTCACGAACATCACTGGTGCACCCCAAGGTGACACACTAGGTTGAATATGCCCTTTCTCTAAGAGCTCCTCCAGCTTAATCTTGAGCTCATTAAGCTCATGGGTAGTCATCCTATATGGTGCTCTCAATAATGGTTCAGCTCTTGGCACAAGGTTTATGTGAAAATTCACTGCTCTAGGTGGAGGCATACTAGGGAGATCTAAAGAAAATACATCTACAAACTCCTGTAGGATAGGAAAATCATTGAGGGATGGCTCCCTCTCTGAATCCTCCTCTCTATCACTAATGGTGATAGAAAATAGCTGAAATCCCTTTCACACGCACCGCCTAAGCTGCATAGCAGAAACAATGCAAAGAGATACGGGTCTCTACACTCTGGAGATCACCCTAGGAATACCTTTCTCATCCACACATTCTACCCTCTTCTATCGACAGTCCATCTTGGCGCTATGGGCATAAAGCCAATCCATGCCAAGGACAACATCTTATGAACCTAGAGGGTTAATGCATAGATCAGACATCATGGATATGTCCCCAATCTGAATCTAACAATTTTGGACCATGGAACTAACTGACACCCTAGATCCTAAGGCTAACTCTACCTCCCAACTGACATCCTATCTAACTAACACTAGCCTGCAATTCTCCACTACATATGGAGATATAAATGAGTCAGTAACTCTAGAATCAAATAAAATAGTAACCATACTACCTCGTATCATACCTGTAGCCTCAATAACTGTGGCCTGATGCTCAGCCTGGCAGTTATCAACCACTGCAAAAACCCTATGGGATCTACCCATGTCTCCAACTGTAGGCTCTAAAGTAGCTCCTCTCTGACCACCAAGTGATTGTCCCTATGGGCACTCTCTTACTATATGACCCATGCCACCGCAAGTGTAACATGGCCCTCTAGTCTAAATTTGTACACCATGTGATCTAGACTATTGTGGTCCTCCGGTCCTACTAGAATTACTGTAACCACCCTTAGAGGACTACTGAGTCCTAGCTAGCTATGCTAGAGGGGTCTATGTCCTCTAATTCTATCTAGGACCTTGAGACTGCCATTGTTTGGGCTTAGAGCCCTGATAACCCTGTGAAGGCCTCTGTCTAGAATCCTGCTGAGATCTTTGCTGCTGAGACTATTGACCCTTAAAGGATTTTTCTAAGTGATTCTGGTTCCCTTTCCAAGAGGGTCTCTATTGTTCTAACTACTAGGAAGAGGGGTTTCAATGCTGAGACTGATCTCGTGACTCTTGTCTAGTACAGATATCCTTGGCTACAAGTGTCATCTCAACTGTCTCTCTGAATGTGGTAGGAAAGGATAGGTGTACTGTACCCTGAAGAGACATATTGAGTCCCTTAATGAAATGATGGATAGGCAGTTTCTCATCCTTCATGTAATCAACATATGGAAGGAGCTCAAGAAACTGACTCTCATACTGGGTCACTGTGAGACCTCTTTGCTGGAGATCATTGAACTCCTCTATCTATCTCTTCCTAAAATGCTTGGAGAGGTATCTCTCTCGGAAGCGGGTCACAAAAGACTCCCAAGTGAGTATGTCAATACTCAATCCACCTATGGACTCCTCCTACTCCTACCAAGTGGAGGCTTTCTCCCAAAGGAGATGGACTGCAAGTCACGCCTTTAGATTACTCCCATAAGGGTGCAATCCAAAGCATCGACATAATCTCTATAACCAGGCCTCTACTACTAACCCATCAGTGGATCCCAAAAACAAGGGTGGTTGGAGTTGTAATAACTCTTAGATCTCATCTCCAACCTCTCTATGGGGTCTCTCTTTGGCACATATCTCATGCTCAGGTGGTACCTCAACCTCATGAACTGACTCACCCTCATGATCACCATGACCCTCAACATGTCTAGGTGGGAGACTCCTACTCCTTTCTTTGTTAACTCCTCTATCAACCTTGGGAATTGGCACTTCCCTTTCAGGAATCTACTGCTTGGGCTGCTGATCTATGGGTGGTAGTCTTTGCTAAATCACCCCAATCAGATTTTGGAGGACGTCCAGAATATTATGGTTAGGCTTCTAAGGTGGTGGAGGTGGTGGTGATGGTGGTGGAGGTGGTACATCCCCCCATTTTGCCTCAACATGGGAAGCTCTATGACCTTTGCCCCGTCAGCCAGCTCATGTGATGGTACACATCATACACAATAATTTAATTTTTAAATGAGTTGAAACGTAATGGGTTTAGGTTCCTAGTGTCAAAAAACGGCTTTGATACCAAAATGTCATGCCCAAAACTAGGGCAAAACACACAGACAATTTTTTTTTTTAAAACAATAAAAATAGGGAAAAACAACAACTATGATGACAAAATAATACTGAAAGTGTTGAGGAAAGTTGACAACATGGTGACGTTACTTTTCGAGCTAAAAGGTATAGTCATAGATTGAGTCAAGGTTATCAACAAAGGTAGATGCAGAGTCGGTATTCCAACTCGATAGATGACAAGAGACCCTACGGTTTAGTACTATAGGGACACGAGGGTATACTAACTTCATTAATGGTTGACCTAGCAATCTAATTTATTAAACCTATTCAATGTCATTATAATCCTTAAACATCCCCGATATAATAAGGTTCTCACAATTACTATAATCTTATCCAATTACATTGCGAAAGGATGCATTTAACTTGCTTGAGGAACTATCCAAATTTTTCAATTAACTGATATCAATAATAATTAAATCCTAAACTTCATTTGTTCACACATTTTTAATAGTAATTAATTAATTACAAAGAGAGATTTTTCATGATTCGAAAGGAACACTTAATTTAACATATCAACCTAGCCCATTAATACATCTTTATTCAGATTTTACCCTTTTTAACAATTGCATGAAAGCACATAATAGTAATAATCATTATTGAAGTAAATGGAATTAATAAATCTAAACTATACAAATTAAATTAACCGAGTAAATCTATTACTCTAATAGACTAAACAATTTCAATTAATGACGTGAGTTATTAAACTATTAAACTAACTAGGCAATTTAAAAGAATAGATCTATTAACCTATTAACAAGACTACACAATTTAAATAAAACAAATAAATCTATTAATCTATTAACAAAACTACACAATATAAAAAAAGTAAATCTATTAATTTATTAACAAACTACACAAAAAAAAAGTAAATCTATTAATTTATTAACAAACTACACAAAATAAAAAAGGTAAATCTATTAATTTATTAACAAACTACACAAAATTAAAAAGTAAATCTATTAAACCAAAGCTTAAACTAACTTAATACCTACTATCCCACCTATGAAACTACCTACTAATCTACCTACTAACCATCCTACCCCTATCCCATCACACTCTCCTTTCCCTTGGCTCACATGCCAAGTGGGTGAGGAGACAAGACAAAAAGTCAAGGGCTGCAAAAAGGGGTTGAATTCCTAAGTAAATACAATGCAAGGCATGTTTTAAATTGGGCCCACCAAGCTTGTTTTCCTAAAAAGTGCAGAAAAGCCTTAGCTTACCATGCAAGGCAAACACACAGGGAATGGAAGAATGTATGCCCAAGTGGGTGTGTGGCACAGGGAACAAGGAGATGGTGCCAATACCCAGGTTCATTCCTCCTTGTTTATTATTACCAAGCCTAGTCACTTCCTGCGCCTAGTGAGATAGGGAAAGAGGGATGTGGGGGCCCACTTGCAAAAAGGTAAATGTTTTACTATAAAATTAATTACTTTTCCTTTCATAATTAATCATTTATTTTAACATAATGATGAGAGAGTTACTAAATTAATAAGAGAGTTTATATTAATCATAATTTATGAAGGGGTTTACTATTCTAACCCAATATTTAGTAGGGATATTCTAGGAGGAATATTCTCTGTGGTAATTTGGGAATTAAATCCTCTCTCATACATTTTCCAACGAGCATTTTGGCTCTCAAAAATCTGTAAAGTGATATTTTTTTCATCTCCTCTAACATTGCATTTAATTCATTTATTTGTTTTTTTGTTGAAGTTAAATGTATGCAATATTTATTCTATTGATGCATTACACTAAGAGAATTATTTATAGAGTATTGATAATAGGTAGTTGTTAATTATTGTCCAAATTTGATTCATAAACCATTGTTAACATGTTATCCTTCAAATATTTTAAATTGCAATATTGAATTCAAGTTAAAGTGTTTGATCATATTGTAGTAGAAATCTCGATTTCAAGGGAGGAGAAAGAACATATTAAATTTGAAATTTTGCAAGACCAAAATTTAAAAAAACAAGAAATAACTTGCAATTCATCTAAACTTGAGCGCATGATTTTTTTCATTTTCACAAATGGTTACATCTTCATTTACAACATTGAAGACTACAAAATTTAATCCATTCCATTACAAACTTCACCTTCAACATGAAGGCACAATACAAGAAAGATACTGCAATGGAGAAGTCTCCAATATCAAGGCAACAAGAAAACCATCCAAGCTCCAATTCCAAATGGCTCCAATACAATGTTCTTCCAAAATCTGAAAAATACAACATAAAATTAACCATGGAGAGCTCACCTCCCATCCTAGGTCTCAAGGAGACCACCCTTGAGCTAGGAGAATCGGCAACCAATAGGTGACATTCATACCATTTTCACAATAGAAAACACAACAATAAAACACCCATCCAAGGCTTTCACAATAGGATTCACCTTGAACCCATAACAAGGGGTGAAGGTGGATTTTCATGTAGGACATTGTCAATGAAATACATACAAAACCATGCCTTTCCAAGGCTATAATCCACATACACTCTTCTATATATTCTCCTCCTTAGCTCCCCCAAATCAAGATCAATAACCTTTATTGGTATGCAAGGGCCCATACACCTTGCATATTTTCCCTCTTCTCTCCATGAGAAGAGACTCTACACTTCCATGGAATCCAACTAACCCCTTCCCCCAAACATGGCCACTTCTTCCCTATCCAAGGGTGATTAATACCATTATAAACTTCACAAAACTCCCTCATTCAAACAAGAATAAAACCATAAGCATGAAATCAAACCAATACCCCATTCCCTTACATCACAACAACACAAAACACATAAATCACATATACAAGAGAATTAAATACATACTACTCTAATTGCAACAAAATAAGAAAGCTTCAATGGCAATGGTGGTGTTGGTTGTATTCCAGGTTTTGGTTTCTTTCCCTCGATTTTGTGGTTTTCCCTCTCTAAATTTTCATGTTTTCAAGCCTAAACCTGTGAAAATATTCAAAATTCTTGAAACCCTAGCTCTTTTTAGTGTTCAAATTTGAAGAGAAACCCTAAGGCGTTGTCCTCTTATGTTTCTCAGTTACCTTTTTGCCTCACTTAAGTCATGAGTTCTTTTCTGATCACTTAGTCACATAACTTAAAATAGAATATTCCTCTTTCTTTCTGACCTAGCGATTAGCCTGTGTCGCATAATCGAATAATCATTGAAATAGAATAGTAATATATCGAGGGGCCCAAAGATAGGTTGGGAGGTCGCAAGAAGTTTTCTGCAGTTAAGATTTTATTACGAGACACTACGATTTCCTTTTGTCGTGTAATCGCTAAATGAGTCTGAAGTAAAGTATGACACAAAAGATTTAGTCGTGCAGTCTCTAGAAAAGATGCCAGTTAAGTTAAAACCCACGAGACTACGCAACTAACCTTTAGCGGTTTGGGATAAAGCACAGTCATGTTATCGCCAAATAACTTAGCTTTCAAATCAAAATAAGACATGTGTTAGGAGGTAAATGGATTTCAGAATGATCGCTTAAAGGTATAAGTTTATTCAGTGACTATGAGACTAATTAGGGGTTTCTGTTAGTCGCAGGGTCTCAAAATATTTTAAGGGTATGAGAAGTTACTTAGTGATTAAGCGACAGCCGTCAGATAAAATCATTGAAAGATCCTACGGTAGTCGCCAAGTCTGAGAATAAAAGATCCTAAGGAGAAAAGTCCTCGCAACTCAGCGGCTAAGGGTTTGTCACGAGGTCGCTAGATAAATTAAAAGGTAGGATATCTTTGTCACGATGTCTCAGGAGTTTTTGGCATTCAACATTTTTATTCAGTGATCAGCCGACTAAGGGCAGTCACGCAGTCTGGCAGAAGAAAGATAACATTTGGCGACTAAGAAATAACTACAGAAGTTAACACTAATAGTTAGTCGCATAGTCTCATAAAAAAACATGGGTTAGTGATAACCATGCGCGACTTCGATTAACCTATGTCACATGATCGCCAAGTGGTGACTCTGGTTAGCAAAGGTAAGGAAGATCTATATTTTCCATGTCTTTGGATAAATCATGGGTTAAGGATTGGGGTTAGCGACAGAGAAAATAAGTGCAGTCGCCTGGTCACTTAATGCTAAATTCTGTAAAAAAGGGTGACATTATTAAATATGTCAGTATGAACCATTTGTCGGCCAATTAGATTTTTAGATTTTGATTACTGTGCAGAAAAAGGGTAGCTGAGATGTATGACAGTGGACCAATCCTAGGGTGACATGTCATCTCATTTGAATTTTATAAGGTTTTGCCAAGGATTCAGTTTTATAAATTTGATTTTCCTATCACACTCAAGAAACTATGGCTAGGTTTTCAATTATGTTCATAGTATGTAAAATTAAAGACAGAATTGATGTTCTAAGAATCATGAGCTATGTACTTTGAATGGTTACTATAAGGAGTTGATGGCTTGTTCATTTGCATTCACCTTGCTTTTAGAGTTTCTAAACTTGAAGAGTTCAATTGTCAAATAGAGTAAAATTCAAAGATTTGTAGAGTTTTCTGTGGTTTAAGAGTTCATTGTTTCCAATGAATTGTGCACAAGGCAGTCAGTGGACCTCAGTGATAGATTTGTTTCAATACCAGTAAAGAAGAGGAGATTCAAGCACTGAAAACATGAGCAGAGCGGTGAGTGTAGCCTCAACCAACGGTGAAAGTGAGAGGGTGGAAGATGAGGCCAAGGGAAAAGTTAATTATTCAGATGAATTCCTCCGTCTACTTCTTGGTTTGACTCAGAATAAAAATATTAATGCAAATGTGCTCATTGATGACTATCGAGATGTTCGAGATGCTGTTACTCTAGGAACAACAGGTTTTTCTCTTTTCAATTATTTTTATAAGAACTCTGACAAGGCCATTCCAGTGTCAAACCCTTGGACCTGTGGTTTAGCTAGATTAATTGTTCCTGATGTATTCGTAGATGTAGACTTGTTCTTAGACCTATCCATTCATTATGATGTTTTATATAAGACCATCAAGAGGGATGATGGCACTTCCTTATTAATATTGAATATAAATTCCTTCATGCAAGCCTTCGGCTTATACAGCACCATGTCTACCAGAATTGATATGACGAAGTAGGAACAGAGATATACTTTGAAGCCTGGTATTGCCAAAAGCCAGTTTCTAAAACATATGCTAAAGGAAGTGAGGAAATAGTTAGATCCTATGTTTGGGACCAGCCCATATTATTATAAGGATCTACACTTCTATATCAAGTATGTTTCCTATGCCCTGTGCAGAGTGCTAGAGATAGATGGTGATGCAAAGAAGATTGATACAGGGATTTTGATGATGGTGTTGGACCTACAAGAGGCCCACTCCAATACTAGTTATAATTATATTCAGCATATCATAGATGAAATGCATGAGGGTTTCATTGCAACACAGAAGAGGATGAAAAACCCAAAGGAGAAGGAGCCCAAGTTTTTACACTACTCCATTCTCATGCATCTCCTTTTGCATTTCAATTTTGTTATCATGGATGTTAACAATTTAGCCCCTTAGAGATTCTACCAAGCAGGACCAAATCCTATCCAATTTTGGGTGAGAGTTTGGAATTACACTTCTAGGGACTGTGATTATTGTTCTTTTTAGAATTGGATTGTGTATCCAATAGTATAGAGTTTGGGGATTAGCAGAACAAGAATCCCACTAAAATTTATACAACTGCTTAGGCCGTGTGAATATACAGATAGCTGGGGTGGAAAGCATAATTGGGGTGATTTTTTTTAGAAGAGAATTACACAGTCATCAGGGTATATGGGTGTATTCACCCACCTCATCTCTTTCCATATTATGTACCAGCAAGGGTGGCAGCAATAGAATTTATATGGTAGTTATTGTTGACAGACAATGAGCATTTTGCACCACATAAGAAGGGGACTTTGACCCCTAGGTAGTTCAGGATTTTTAACTTCACAATTGGGAAGGGTGCTATTGATGCAGTGGGTCAATGGTTGGAAGGATACAGAATGGGGGCAGCCCCTTATAGATACATTGACCCAGAAGGTTTTATGGCAGGGGTAAGAAGGTTGTATACTCCTACAATCCCCAATACTAATGTCCATTGTGAATGCATAGAGGAAGATGATATTCATACAAGAAGACTAAGGATTCAAGAGCTGTTAAAACTTGAGAGGCAAATAAAGAGAAATGGGTTGGCTTTTGGGGGTTTTTACCCTGATCTCCCATATTTTGATAGGATTAAAGCCATGATAGACAACTATTATGTGCTTA
>MU225713.1:354464-365592 GCA_018584345.1 Thuja plicata | reverse complement strand
TATATATATATCAAATTGTATAATTAATTGAATAAACATTCTACATTTTCACTTAATAACCTTTTCTCATTTCTGTACCTGATAACTATAACCGATTGCATTACCAAAATCACATAACATATTTTTCCATTTGCATTAAAATACTGAAATAATCATCATAATGCATGTGTATACCTAAAGCATCATAAACATCATCGATAAAGTATACAGAAGCACTCATCACATGACATAAATAATACTAACAATGTCTAGTCCATCAGATATAATGTCCCAAAATATTGAATCATAATGTATCAAAATAACTGTATTAGCTAAGCTATGATGGGTCGGGGTGAGGCCTCACACTATGAATACATACAAGAATGGAAATGATATTAGTAAGAGTGTTGTAGATTTAAAGAATGATTTTGATAGTTGTTTTAAGAAAGAAGAAGATAACATCAGTGGTAAGATATGGAAGATCAAAGAAACAAGTGAGACATTGGTTTAGGGAGAGACAGTAGATGCTACTAGATCTTTGCCTGATGGTAACAAAGAAGAATCGACCTAATTGGCTAATCATGGCCTTAGGGGGAGCATTGGATAAAGATATCAGAATATATCCCACCCCGTATCTTCTAGATTGAGCTCTAGCGATCTTAGGTATGATCTTGGCCGACATCATGGAGTATACATTTAAGAGAGAAACATCAGATGATGTTTATAATTTGATCGCGAGATTTACAGCCGACTGGACAGTATTGGGTAAAGTGAAATTTTATAACTTAACATTGTATAAAGCACCATATGATGATCCATTTCCTTACCATTTGACAAAGAGTGACCTAAGGAGATCAAAGAGAGAAAAGATTTAGTCTATCCTACATTTTCCTTGCGTGATCGGTTGAAGTGAAAACTCAGAATTTAGTGTGAAAGAGGTATTTACATCATCTAGCTATGGATGTACCCATTATTTATGATGTTGTAGATTTTCCTAGATATAAATTCAATAAACATCCTTTCAAATCTTGTAAAGAAGACCCCAAAGGATCATTTTATCAGACACCATACGAATTTTTACACGTAGAAGACATTAGGGTATACATTCATTATAAGTACGATACACTAGGTATTGATGAAATTTCTACTGAAATGGATTATATGAATGAGAAAGGAATTATGAGAGATGAATAAAAACATGTTGATCAATTGATCATTGTGAAAATTCTGTATTTATATGAATTTGACGAAGAAGAATGGTTTAAGATGTTGTTGAGAAGAGTACATGATCAGTTTATTTGGATAGGAGAGCAACCTGTGAAGATTTGTAGAAAATTAATTCATGAGATTAGTATATTGGATAATACTAGAATCATTCTTGTAGAAATGAAACAAGTTAAGAAGAAATTCAAAACCCTAACACACTCGAAATGGGATAGGCGAAACATGACAGTGAATGACATCTTTCAGCAGGACATAAGACTAATCTCTATGATACTTGGCTAAAAATTCTACTATAGTAGTAGACCTAAATCAATATCTGCAAGAGTTATTATGATGGCCTATATAATGGTGAAATAAAACACCAAGTATAACCTTTGCTAAGTGTTAGCACAAAATTCCTAGAGAATGTGAAATTTATAAATAAAGATAGATCAAATACTTTCAGATTTGGTTCACTATTAGTACATATGTTCATACACATTGAGCACAAATTTTTGGGCATGCACCCTAGTAGTTGGAGAAAAGGGATACCTACTAGTATACATATTTCTGATAGTTATAGAAGATAGAATAGGACATGGGTTGATGGTGATTTGTTTGGCATGATCAAGATTCTTCAGAGGTAGATGAAAGGAAGATACATGATACGTGAAGACATAGTTGAGAAGTACAAGGATATAATTTGTTTCATGGTTGAAACTGAATGTGTATGCTTTGAGGAAGTTACACCAAGGAAGAAATGGTGTTATCTTGTGGGATATGAGGTAATTTCTCAAGTATTAACTATGCAAGTCGAACATGTCTTTGCATCTAAGATGGATATATCAAAGGAAAGATGGGGAACCTATTGTATAGTCAGAAAATGGAAGAACTTCTAGTTTGGACTGGTTTAGCCCTCTAGGTAAGTGGTTTTGGATCATGTCAAGCACCTTGAATGGGTCTCTGACTTGCATCTAGATTTTCCCCTGTTCTACCCCATTTCCCACTTCTCTCCAGCTTATTTCTAACATTTCAACCTACAAATCTAAGTTTGTGACCTCAAGGTCAAAATTGACCTTTTTGGGTCAAGGTCGACCTCAACCTTGACCTAGGTCAAGGTTGACCTCGACCTTGACCTGAAGGCATTATATTGTTCCATTAGTATATACAAGGAAAAACATGATCTACACCATCATTTTACATGACACCGACAGACAGGGAACAACACTACCCAACGCTAAGGTTACCCAATACTACCAAGTACAATGCATCTTGACAAATACTATTCAGTGTTACCTGATGAGAAAAATGATAAAGGAACCCGACGAGTAACAACAATGCAACCCAATGATATAGAAAAGAGAGGAACCTGACAGATGAGGGGAACTCGGCAATCAGTTCAATGAAGGAACACCAATAGACTTTCAGTTCAACCCAACGACCAAGAACCGACAGTCAGTTACATCTCGGAAAAAGTGGATTTGACTTTCCACGTCAGATAAAACACTAAAGTTATATTTTTAGCTTCTTTATTTGTTTTAAATCCATTATGTGTGGAGGAAGCAATGTAATTATTATTGTTTTAATTAGTTTAACTAATTTAAAACATGCAAACTAAAAGATCAAGGTCAATTTGTATACCTTGGATCTAGAGTTAACTTTGTGATGCGTGATTCTAGAATAGGTCAAATACTTGTATAAATAGATGCTCAATAAATTTTTAACATGTTGTTGTTTGATGATGATTGTAGCCACTAAGAGCATCTAAGGACCAGACAAGAGATTTCATGAAGAAGGATAGAAAAGAATCAATTTAGTTTTCAAGAATAGAGCACAGGCTACCAACAAGCAGAGAAAGGTATTAATCAGTCACTTTAGGTGATATTCATATTATGAGAGCTTTAATGGATATGTGATCAAAAATTGTAGATTGCATACTATTAGGTCAAACATATGTACTCATTCTAATAAGTGTAGTACACTTAAGAAATCCTTTCAAGAAAGGTGGACCTAACAGCCCTATTGTAAATCTCTTAACCGAGTGCACACTTAAATCAGTGTTGCTAAAGCTCTTAATAGAGTTGATCTTAACCAGTCTCCACATTAATACTCCTAATAGGGTAGATCATTAGAAGTGATCAATTGTAAACCTTTACCGACTCCCTTCCATTCTGCAGATAGTGAATTTTTGTGGGTGCCATCCCCACCACAATTTTTTCTTCCTAACAAGAGTTTTCTGTGATATCATATCTTGTGTTATGTGTTTATTACTTTCATGAATTTTTCTATGAATGTTGAAAAAAATTAAAGATTATGAATTAATATTACATGCATAAGAAAGAACATCAGAAATGGTCAGTAATACAATAAAGAATGATTACTAATGATGAATGGTGAAAATTATTGAAAGTTTTAGAGGTACCTATTCACCCCTCCCCTCTTAATACTACTTCCCATTAATCTCAACAATTGGTATCAAAGCTAAGTCTCTTCTTGGAAATCTTAAAGGCTTAAGAGAAAAGATCATACAATGGAGAAGTACAAACTTGATAAGAATATTGAGAATAAAAATCTTGAGATAAAGATGTTCTATGAACATTATAAAGAAGAGAGAATCAAGATGAGAGAGCTATTAGATGAGAGAAAAGGTATGGAAACTCGGAGCAATGAAAAAGATTATCAAGAAGAAGAGATTTCTTATTTCTTTGAGTCTTCAGGATCAACTACAAGAAAAGCATCAGATACATCAGAATAGAACATCACAAATCTGAGTGAGATTAATCAACATCTGATAGAGAAAATAAAGATGTTGTAAATTGATCAAGAGACCTAGATGGTAAGAATGATTGATGTGATGAGTTATGATAGACAAGTTGAAACAGAAAGAACACTAGCTATTGATGATAGAAGGAAGATTACAAAGAAGCTGCAAGAGAAGGAGTTAGAAATTCAAAGACATGTTGAGCATCACCATGAGATTACTAATCAAATTATTCTTATGAGTCAAGAAGAAAACAAAATGAATGTGGAACTCATTGAAAGAGTACAGGCTATCGATGAACTAAGAGAAGAGAATAAAAAACTAAAGCATGAGGTTAGAATTTAGCAACATCGTAATGAAGTTATCAGAAAGGCTGAAGAAAGAAATAAAAGAATGGATGATTTTCTTGAAGGATAACGAAGAGTTAACAACAACAAAGGTCTAGGCTTTACCAAAAATGGAGAATCATCAAATCAAGCCAATCCAAAGAATTTCTATGAAAATCCAAGACCAAGAAAGCTTACATGAAAACACTGTGGAAAGTAAGGCCACACATCAAATATGTGCAAAGGTAAAATGAAAGCTATTCGTAAATCTACATCTTCTTTCATATGATTTTGTTATAAATGAAACAAGAAAGGACATAAAGCATATGAATGTAAGTCTAAGATGGAAAAACCAAAGAAGGAAACCTACATGGACAAATACTGTCCTACATGCAAGATAAATGGGCACGCAACTAATGAATGCTAGAAAAAGAAAATGCAAGCATGGAAGGCTAAAGGTCAAGAAACTCCCTATCAACCAAAGAGAATCGGTAATCAATGTGTATGGGACTACATTACTTGGACAAACTGTACAACATGTCGTAGATATGGTCACATTGCTGCAAACTGCATGAGATCTTGGACCAAAAGTTCTAGAGGCTGGACAAACCCTGGAATGACATGCTTACACTTTCACAAAGTTGGTCATCTCAAAAAGGACTACAAAGACCAAATGACAGAGAAAATCACATATCCCAATGGAAACACCTTTGAAGATATCTGAAGGGTAAGAGACAAAATGTGGAGAAAAGCTTCAAGCAATGATAAAGCTAGACCAAGAAATGCAAATGGTGACACCCCATCCAATGGATCTGGTGACATCACCACCCCAACATAAGCTAAACAAGTAAGTATGGAACTACACTACACCAAGTCATATTTTGCATCAGTTCCATTATACAATTGATAGATAGTCAAAATCTGCATGAATAAAGATGCATACTATGTTACTTGTTACAATTTTGAGAAATCAACCCCATCGGTAAACACATACTGAAAATCATCGGTGAACATAAAGAATGAGTTGGTACTTAACAAAATGCATGATCAGAAACTATGGTTAGATCAACCTAAGTAAATCACCAAGGATGTCCTTCATGTTATCACTGGTTATCCAATAACTGACAAGCCTAGGGCACACAAGCATCCCTCTAGGCCAGAAGTTGAAAAGCTCACAAAATTAGAATGAGATAATAAAGGCCTTAAAGTAAACACCATCACTGACAAGGAACTGAGTTTTGGTGCATGTGTTAATGGTTACAAGATATTTTAGGCAAGCAGGCTAAACAACATAACATCAACATGAGTAAACACAACTTACAAGATAGTAACAAAGGGAATCCAGATGGATCTGTGTGAGATCCTACTAAAGCAACTTGATGAGAACATGAACACAATAATGTCTGCAAAGACTAAAACATGTAAGTTCGGCTCACTTATCATGTGTATATTTTTCTACTTTCAAGAATACTTTCCTTCAATAGGAAAATTGAAATGGGACACAACAAAGCCAGTGACACTACAAATTAGTGAACTAATTAAGTCACTAGGAGATAACTTTGATTCAGTTATGACTACATATTTCCTTGAATTTAAGGAAAAGATGATGGCAAGAGTAAGGATCCCTGAGCAACTGATTGAAAAGCATAGGGATGAGATATGTTTTATGGTGGACACAGACTTCACCCACATAAAACTGGTTGTACCAAGGACAGCTTGGTTAGCCCCTCTTGATTATAAAATCAACATAGATCAAGCAACCAATTCCATTGATGCATTGATCAATGAGCCAATTGATTGTAAACAACCAAGGTTTGGGACTTATGAAGAGGCCAGGCCAAAGATAAAAAGAGGCCTAGAAATCAAAAAAACTGTCAACAAGAAGAATAAGATGGTGAATAATCTTGAAAAGATTCTATCAGTTAATGAGGAGGAAAAAGAACAACAAGATGAAACCGATGAACAGGGTACCATCGGTGAAGGGGAAGATGAACGAAAATCAGATTCTAAGGCAACTGAATCTAATACACCTCCACCTCCTACAAAGAAGCAGAGGGGAAGGAGTCAAACTACAAAGACCGACACCACACCTCTTAAGAAAGGTCAAGTAAGGACCTATAAAAGGAAGTATCCAACCAAGCAAACAAAGCAGCAAACTATGAAGACAACACCTACAAAGAGGAGAAAAAGATTGGTCAGGACAAAAGTTGACATAGAAGACACAAAAGATGATGAGCCTGATCTAGTGAAGAAAAATTATAGAAATCTAACAATTTATGAGGCTACTAAATCTATTGCTACATATGGCACCATGTATGATAAGAAAATTAGAAAATGGGATACACTTAAACTAGATGACCAAAATAAAATAATACATGCCATAATTAGGGCAATGGTCAAGTACAAATATGTACCAGTTAAATTTGTTAACCAAATACCCAAAGAGCTAGGTAAAAGATTATCTCAACAATGGTCATATGCTCTACAAACTGAAAGAGAAGAAAGGTAGAGGGTACTTGTCAAACTAATGCCTCCCAAATCTAAGATTGAAGAAATCAAAGAAATTATGAAGAAGCACTCAAGCAAATTTGTAGCTAAAATTACACTAGTAAAATTGGCCCCTATTTTTGACGAAAATTGGTTGAATTATCTATGCAGATTGGTCGAAAGACCCACAAATTGCTTTTTCAGTATTTTTATCATCGAATGATCGACACATTCTTGTTAACGTCAAAATTTCTACACAAACTTGGTCAAAATTAGAATATTCAAATGCCCACATTATTTGTCAAAACTGTGCCCAACGTTCATCAAAATGTTTGAAAAGTTTTGACCAAATTTAGTTGAAATGTTTGAAAATTTTTGACACAAAATGGTCAAAACATTTTAACAAAACTCTTTCTATTTCAACCAAGATGCCAAACCATGACGCAAACTTTTGACACAGAATGGTCAAATTTTTTTGACCAAACTCTTTCTGTTTCGACCAGGATGCCAAACCCACGATGCAAGCTTTCGACCAATTAATGTCAAAATTTTGACGAAAATTGAATTTTAAAAAAAAAATTCTGAAGCCAAATAGCCTCAGTTTTGGTACTCGGCTTCAATAGAAGATGGACCAATAACAAATTGCTTCTTTCTCTCTAACAAACAAGTCTTGAACCAAGTGAGAAGCTATAAGTTCATGACTTCAACTTATAGCTTCTCACTTGGTTTAAGACTTGTTTTTTAGAGAGAAAGAAGCAATTTTTTATTGGTCCATTTTCTATTGAAGTCAAGTACCAAAACTGAGGCTATTGGTTTCAGAATTTTTCATTGAGTTTTGGTATTCAATCTAAACAACCATCAATCATATTTTGAGACAATCAATGTGCTACTCAAATCTCATGTATCCCAATCCATCATCAAAGGACCAAGCATATTGACATCTAGATACACTACATTAGGGATCTCATTCATGGACAAGTCATCAATCTACTATTGCCCAACATCCAAGCAAGTTGCCAATATTTTTACCAAAACCTTCACGTAAAGAAATTATTCTTATTTGTTAACTTTGTTGGGGGTGTGGGAGGCTTCATCTTGTGGGGGGCATACCTGGTCTTCTTGTGCCTTGATCCATAGATTTTAGTGGACCTTTGGGCTTCATGTCTTTGTCTTAGTTGAAAATTTTCCCGTTGTGAGACTTGCAAAATTTGCGGTGCTCATCTGTATTCTTTTCCTTCCAGAGATAGAATTGTTACATATTATGTTTTTTTAAAATAAGAATTGTTGTATGGGGGAAAATGAAACAAATGTGTAACTTAGTTATCAGAAAACTCTTTTATTTCTTTGTGGATTGATAATATTTTCCTCATATGATGTATTCAACTTTAACCAATATTACTGAGAGAAGATACACACATCCACAATATCATGCAAGAGAGAGGGGGCATCGGGGGATGAAGGGGGAGGGGTGAGTACAAGGAATGTACCAATCATCACATTCACACCTTAGAGGTTGAATTTATGTCACGTCAACCTCCTGAATTAGAAAAATAAGAGAAGTTCAATATAAGAACTATAATGTAGAAATGAATTCAATAAACATAAATTTTTGACATTAGGGGAAAGCTGACATACCAAGGGTGAGAAATTAGGACCAAGCATGATATTAGAAGATCTGATGTCTCGATGCACAATGGTGCCTTCACCACATTCCTTGTGAAAATACCTCAGTCCTTTGGCAACCCCTATTGCAGTCCTTCAGCTCGCTGCCCATGACAATATCTTGGGACAAGAAAGGTGGCTAGTTTACATCAGATATTTCTAAACAATAAGCATTAAATTGTTTAGATGACTTATATTAAATCAAAGTACTTTAAACCACCAATTCATTCCAAAAATTTGTAAACTGTATAATACAACCAAAAATTGTTTAAAATGAAATTACAAAAATAGACCTGTCTAATACAATCCATGAACCTCTAGCATTGTTTGCTTTCTATACTATGATATATGCTGGAGGATATCCTGCAGCAATTTTGATTTCCATCCTCACCTGTTATATGAGATCAAAATGAAAGGATATAGAATCTATGAGGTTTTACAATCAATTAATTAGTGTTTACTTTTGAATGTGTGTATTTTGATTTTTATAATTCTCCTATCAGAAAATGAACAAACATACATTATTATAGAATGATCCAAATAAATAAAAAATACACAGCTTAAATATAAAAATGGTCAATTCATGATGTTCCAATATTGAAGGTGAGGAAAAGATTGATGAGAATTGTTATTACTCTTTTCATATTGTAACGATCATAAAAAGGCCTGAGAGATTCCATATACATCTCTTTCTTAAGGTTGAATTCCCCTTGTAGGTGTTGAATGGTTTATTCGCGACATCTATCGATGAACATATACTATGAGGGAGACTTTGATTGCGGTAAGGGCCATAAATATATGGTGTAGCAATGTGATGAACTAATTAATAACATGTATCTCCTATGGTACACACGAGCTCAATGTTTTGATCTCATAAAGGTAGTAATGATAAAATCCCCAAATATGAAAGCTCCTATGGTGCCACGCATGCTTCCCTGCCTACGCAGTCAATCAATGAAAACCCCCTTAGTAATCACACATCTTCCATGTGTCTCTTAGAATATATTAAATAATGAAGGTATGTTAGTTTGATCTTCACTTGGTTTTGAGAATACTTTAATATTCTCTACTTAACAAGGCCAACCACGTGAAGGTGGAAGCTCATCTGGCCCCTCCTAGGACACTCTTATGACCCTTTACGACACTTTAAGATCTCTAAGATTTATTCTTAGGGATCATAAAGGGTCATAAAGGGTCATAAGGGATCCTGGGACACAATAGCTGAGAAACATAAATGTAGGCATCATGGTCACAATTGTTTAGAGACACAACATAATTCAGTGGTATACCCAGACGATGCAATGCAACCACTACTCCTCCAGTTCTAAGTTGGCACTGAACGATCCAAAAAACATAGATAAGGAATAAATTTAGAGAGTAGATGAGGGCCATAAAGACCAAAAGAATATACCTCCACTCTCTAAATTTATTCCTTATCTATGGTTTTTGGATCATGCAGTGCCAACTTCAAACTGGAGGAGTAGTGGTTGCGTTGCATCGTTTGGGTATACCACTGAATTATGTTGTGTCTCCAAACAATTGTGACCATGATATCTACATTTATGTTTCTCAGCTATTGTGATATCTACATTTATGTTTCTCAGTTGTTGTGATATCTATATTTATGTTTCCCAACTATCATGTTCATGTGCATTTTCTTTATGTGTTTGGCTTCTCTCCCTCCTCCAAAATAAGATTTTCCCACTCTGAATCAAGAATGCACATGCAACTACATAGAATATATAGTGTTAGAAGGCATACAGTGCAACTTGACCTTCCTTGCAGGTTCTAGATCATACAGGAGCATACTAAATTCAACCCCGAGTCAAAACTTCAATGACATCAGGCAATGATGCAAAATTTACTATCTGTAGTCATTGCAGCAACATCAGGCGCTAACTTCAGCACAATATGATCACTAGACATGGTTGTATGTCTTCTAATTTTAAGTTTCATTATATAGTGATCATATTGTGCTAAAGTTGGTGTCTGATGCTGCTGCGATGAATAGTGATCATATTGTGCCAAAGTTGGTGCCTGATGTTGCTGCAATGACTATAAACAGTAAATTTTGCATCACTGTTTGATGTCATTGAAGTGTTGACCCGGGGTTGAATCCAGTATGCTCCTGTATGATCTAAAACCTACAAGGAAGGTCAAGATGGGGTTAGATCCAAAGGATATAAGCAATGCATGGCACCCTATTACTGATCCTCATATATAATTATGCATGTGCATAGTCAAGCCATACACTTCTCCTTGCCTCTCTATTTCCTGCACTTGTATATACAGCTACACAACTAGATGCATGATATAAAATTCATAGTTTATTACATACAAGATCGTAAGATAAGCTACATCAATAACTTAGCTAAATCAATCATAAGGTATTTAAAACTAGTATCATAAAGAGATGAAAAATATGTAAAATATTGGTAAGGGGTGGCAAGATCAAAGAAGAACTCAAAAGTACAAGACCTAAGGGCCAGACCTAATGCCTCAGGGGCTCATCATAGATGGCCTTGCCTACATAACTCGTAGAGACATCATAGTTCAAGTTTAACTTTAACTTTAACAATAAACAATTAGAGCTACATACAACTGAATACACCATGACATGGTAGTAATGAATAACCCACCCTTGAAGAGAGAGATATGGTACTTTTTCAATGTAGAAAGTGGAAGTTGTTATTGGTCAATCTAGATCAAT
>MU225713.1:328839-342278 GCA_018584345.1 Thuja plicata | reverse complement strand
CTCTTCAATTTGTAAAGAAGAGACAAAGTTTGGTTGACTGAAGAGCTAATTGTGAGTTACCTTTTTGAACTAAAGAGGTGGGTAAAGTTACCCATGTGGACTGGAGAGGTGGGTGAAGTTACCCATGTGGACTGGAGAGATGGGTGGAGTAACCCATGTGATCTGATTGGACTTATCTCTTTGAAGATAAATGAATATTTAATTCATTTATATAATTAAAGTTTTCAACATGTGAGATAATTGAATTCTATTTTATTTAGAATTGCTTTATTGAATGAAATTAAATTAATTTAATTGAAATTGATTTAATTGGAAGAATTTAATTAGTAAGTTTAAATATTTGAATTTAAACTATAGGAAATTGAGTTTAATTAATTAAGTAATGGTAATTAATCAATTAAGGTTAATTAATTAAATAAAATTAATTATTTAATTAATTTTGAGAATTTAATTAGATGATTTGGGGAATGAGTTTAGAGGAAAATAGATGATTAATTAATGATTAAAAACTATTAATTAATAGATAAAAATTAGTGTTTTTAATATAAAGTCACAAGCCTGTCCATTTTCGGGTGTCTACATTTGCCCCTCTTTGATGTGATGTGACATTTCGCAGTGTGTCAGAATTTTCAGATTTGATCCTGCCCCAGCTTGTCCCAGTGATAGCAAGTGGACTATATGCCCCTTCAACAAATTAAGCATAGAAAATGCGTCAGATGAGAATTAATTTGTTGAAAAAGTGAATCACTATATGATGATGATGAATACATTCCTATGTTAGTTATGATGTTATTGATGATGGATGCATTGATTATATGATCTACTATGCTCATATTTTGGATTTTCCTTATGCAATAAATGAATGCAATCTACTATGCATAAAATATCTGAGTAATGCATGTGTTAGTTAGAAGGAATTTAATGGAAATGTGTTCTGTGGGATTTGATTTGATAGATATGGAATGATAGAAAGGAAATTTTGATTTTTTTATAAATATGAATTGATAGAATGGATGAGTGAGCCAATGTTGTCGCGTTTCCAATTTTTGTCATCATTGCATCTTTTTTATTATTTTTTGAAATTCTGAAGAGCGTCTAATGCATCCAAATCACATACCACCTGTATACTGGCACAACCTCTTGATAAGCAGAAGGAGTAGAGAGATTGAATAGAAAGAGAACCTAGTGCACCCAAATATTAACCATATGGGTTCACCTATGTTCCCTGTTTGAAAAGAAAGAGAGCCAAAAGCACCCAGATATTGACCATCTGGATACTGCTTTGTCCTCTAAATTT
Organism: Thuja plicata; assembly: GCA_018584345.1. Lineage (NCBI taxonomy): Eukaryota > Viridiplantae > Streptophyta > Pinopsida > Cupressales > Cupressaceae > Thuja > Thuja plicata. The sequence continues at coordinate 340,981 of MU225713.1, read as the reverse complement.
AACTAAAAAAAGGAAACCAAGATAGAACTCCTATGCACCCAGAGTCCATCTGGATAACACCGCAAGCTCTTGATTCCTTAAAGAAAATCCAAAGAAAACAAGATAGAACTCCTACACCCCTAGAGTCCATTTGGACAGCATCATGAGGTCTTGATTGCAAAATAAAATAAAATACCATAAAAACCAAGATAGAACTCCAACGCACTCAAAGTCCATCTGAATAGTGCCACGAGCTCTTGATTCTATAAACTAAACAAGAAAATAAAAGAGAATAAATGTCCAATTCTTTCCTAGGGTTAAGCTCAAATTGTGGAACTACGTGGCTACCAGATAAGTGACAGCACCTACCACATTTATCCTAAATCATCATGACCCTAAAATCAAAGTAAACATTCAACAGACAAAAATCAAAGAAAATAAGTCATGATCTATCATAGCTACTCTCCTCACATGGTGGATCCTGGAGTAGGATAAGAACATAACCATGAAATATAGACTGACATTTGACCAACTGACTGACCTAGTCAACATTTTTGGATGGTTCCTCGATGCATTTGGATTCTCTTGATTAGCTCGAGTATTTGATAGGCTTGATTGGTTTGATTGCTTGAGTGTGTTTGGTTTCAATAATAGATTACTCATATAAGACCGACCTGTCTGGTTTGAGCGTAATCATCACTGTGTAAGATGATTGATATGATATGATTGATTGATTGTGATCATGTTGGAAGCTGATCAAGCTATGTCAAATGGGCCCCATTTTGGTTTGCAAAGTTCATGATTGTGGCAATTGATAGATTGGCTTGGTCGCCAGTTTCTTACTGATTGATTTGATAGATTGATAAAGCTATGTTAGATGATCCCAATGCTAATTCACAAAGCTCATGATTGTGACATTGATTGACTAGGCGAGATCTCCCTTTTCTCTCTTGATAACCGAGTTGGTTTTATTGCTTTGGATTTTGCAATTTTTTGAATGTTTTTTGATGAAGATTGATTTTCTCATAACATTTTGATCTTTTTAGGATTTTTGATGAGTTTTCCAATTTTTTGTATTTCTTCCGGCCATTTAGAATCACCCCCTAGTCTAGTGGACCAGTAATAACCATGGATAAATGCTTGGTGCTCAGAGGGGAATGTTTTTCTGGATACAACTTGGGTAGTCAATCTTGCATTTGAAGTGTGCTCAAGCTTTGGAGTTCATTGATGGTGAAGCTGGATTTGAACACTTGGTGCCTGTTTGCCAGGTTTTCACCAAGGTACCTACTCAATAGAACTTGTCTGCCAAGTTTTCACTGAGAGAGCAATTTTGTTTCTCTTTACTTTTTTTGTTTTTTTTATTCTTTTTGTTGTTGCCAAGGCGCCTGTTTGCCAGGTTTTCACCAAGGTAACATTTTGTATTTTCTAATTTTTTTTTGGTATTTTCTGGATATGTAGATAGGTGCCTTAACCATAGAGTCCTCAAGGGAAGAACCTCTTGAGGTGAATTCTATTGATGTATTCAGGGAGCTGATCTCCTTCTGGTGTCACCAGTATGAATGCCCCACTCTGAGTAGAGATGACAATGACAAATGGTCCTAGCCAGTTAGGCTCAAACTTTCCAAGTTTGACTTTCTCTACTTGGTTCTTTTGATTTTCCATGAGGACAAGGTCTCCTAACTTGAATGTTTTCAGCTTCACCTTCTTGTGATAGTTTCTTCTAAGGTGATTCTGATAGCCTTGTAAGTGGTCGAAGGCATGCTACCTTCTTTCATCTAGTAACTCCAGTTCACTGAGCCTTGCTACTCTGTAGTCTTCATCTCAAACCAGGTTCTTTAATGATATCCTCAGGGATGGGATTTCCACTTCAAGGGGTAATACTTCCTCTAATCCATAGACTACGGAGAAAGGAGTGGCTCCTATAGGTGTTCTCACACTAGTTCTATATGCCCATAATGCGGTACTAAGCTGTAAATGCCAGTCTCACCCTGATTCATTCACTATTTTCTTCAATATTTTCAAGATTGTGTTGTTTGTAGCTTTGGCTTGGCCATTCCCTTGAGGATAATAAAATGAGTATAACCCTTGTTTGATGTGGAACTATTTGCATAGCTCTTCAACATCCTTGTTTTGAAAAGGTGTACCATGATCTGTCAAGATAGTTGGAGGGATCCTAAATCAAAAGATAATGTGGTTAAGTATGAACATTGTTATTTTCTTTCCAGTTATGTAAGTGAGGGGAATTGCTTCCACCCACTTAGTGAAGTTCTATGTTGCTGTTATGATGTATTTGTGTCCATTTGCTGAAGAAGGTGTAATTTTTCCCACTAGGTCAAATCCCCACATGGAAAATGGCAATGGTGATGTGATAGGATTTAGTTCCTGGGCTGGTACATGGATGAGGTCTCCATGAATCTTACACTGTCTACACCTTTGTACATGTTTGTGTGCATCTATCTCTATTGTGGGCCAATAGTATCCCATGTGGATGATCTTCTTAGCTAAGTTGTTGCCACCTCCATGGGTTCTACAAATTCCTTCATGTACCTCATAAAGAGCTCTCTGAGATTTTTTGGAAGTGAGACATCATAGTAGCATTCTATCTAGACTTCATCTATATAAAGTAGTTGAGAGGATGGTATACCTAGAGGCTTGGCAGATGAGGGACTTTCTCTGGTTCCTAGACAAGTTGGGAGGTAAGACACTATTTTGGAGGTAGTTATAGACATCTTGGTACCATGGGTTTTTAGGACCAACAAGGATGCATGCTAATTCTGTGATGGATGCTTGATGTGATGGCACTAATATTTTCTCTACTAGAAACTAGAATCTTGTTTCGTTGCCTAGCATATCAATCAATGATGCTATGGTAGCCATCGCATCTGCAATTTTGTTCTATGCTCGTGGGAATTGCTCGAAGAAGATGTAATGGAAATTGGTGCATAGTGTTTCCATTTATGCTATGTATGGTATGAGCTTCTCATCTTTGGTCATATAATCATTGTATCCAAAGACCTTAAGATTCTTGATTCTCTATTGAATTGTTATCTTTAGACCGATGACTAGTGCTTCATATTCTGCTATGTTGTTTGTGCATGGGAAGTTGAGTCTGAAAGACTTTGGAATTGTATCATGATTTGGAGTGATAAGAACTATCCCTACCCCCACACCATGGTTCATGCATGACCCATCCAAATAGAGTTTCCATACCTCAATCGCCAGTTGTAGTGTCATAATAGATTCGTTAGGAAAGTCAGAAATAATAGGCTGATGGTCCTGAATGGGTGCCTCTGCTAGTTGATCCATGATCACTTTCCCTTTGACGGCCTTTCTGTCTACGTACTCAATGTCAAACTCACTTAAGATCATTACCTACTTCGCAAGTCGTCTGGTGAGTGCTGCTTTTCTTAGGAGGTATTTTAAAGGATCAACATATGCGATCAACTTTGTTTGGTGACTCAACATATAATGTCTCAGCTTCTTGGAAGCAAAGACAACTGCAAGGCATGAATTTTCAATTGGCATATAGTTGAGTTCATATCCTACCAATTTTCTACTTAGATAGTAAATAGCCCTTTCTTTACCTGCATCATCATGTTGTGCCAGGAGTACACCTAATGCTGATTCTATTGCTGAGATATACAGAAGCAATGGTCTACCTTGGACTGGTGGCACCAATATATGAGACTTGAGGAGGTAGTCTTTGAATATTTGGAATGCTTGTTCACATTGATCTATCCATATGAATTTGATATCTTTGTGCAGTAGATGTTGGAATGGGTGGCACTTGTCTACTAGCTAAGCTATGAAGTGTCTAATCTATTGGAGCTTTCCTTGTAACCCTCTTAGTTGCCTCAGATTCAATGGTGGAGGCATGTCCAATATTGCTTTGAATTTATCTAGGTCTACTTCAATGCCTCTATGTGACACTATGAACCCCAGTAGCTTTCCTATTGTGACACCAAATGCACATTTCTTTGGGTTTAAATAGACTTTGTATTCCTGCATTCTATCAAAGATTGGTCCCAATACTTGTAGATGATCTTTTTGAAGCATTGACTTGGATAGTATGTCGTCCACATAGTCTTCCATTATTTTGTGGATGAGATCATGAAATATAGTTGTCATAGCCCTTTGATATGTTGCGCTAGCATTTTTGAGACCAAACGGCATGACGTTCCAACAGTAAGTGCCCCAAGGACATGTGAAAGTTGTTTTATGTTGATCTTTTGGAGTGATCCTTATCTGGTTATACCCTGAAAAGACATCCATGAGTGATAGAATTTGATGTCCAGTGATTAGATCTACTATGATATCAATGTTGGGTAAGGGAAATTCATCCTTGGGACAAGCTATGTTGAGATCTTTGAAGTCTGTGCAAATTTGTATCTGACCACTATGCTCTGTAACTGGAACCAAGTTAGAAATCTAGTTTGTGTATGGTATAGGTCTTGTGAGCTTAGCATCCACGAGCTTCTTCAATTCTACCTTGACTAGCAATACAACATGGGGATGCATCTTTCTCAGCTTCTACTTGACTGGTTTGGTGTTGGGTAGCAACTGGAGATGATGTAGTACTAACTCTGGATCTAACCCTGGCATATCTAAGTAGGACCATGAAAAATTGATCATCCTTGCTTTAAAGAAGCTGATAAACTATTCTCTCTCCTCGGGGGTGAGTGATTTTTCCAAGTATATGTTCTTTGGGTTCTTGTCATCTCCCAAATTGACTTCCTCTATTTCTTCTGCTAGTAATGCTGATTTTTCCTTTGTCAAGGGGAGGAGTTCCTTATTTCCATCTTCTAGTGCCTCAGTGAGGTTTTCGCTAGAAGATACGTCTTGTTTTAGCTTTTTATCATTTTTTTGTTCTTTTTTCTCTTGTGGACTAGAAAGAGGAGCTGCCTCCCCGAAATATGCCACTCTATCAAGGTCAATGGAAAAGCCTACCTTTGGTCTCCTGTTGGCATGCCTTCCCTAAGTCCCATGAAATTAGCAATAGCCTCATTGTTCTTAAAGACATCTAAATCAGGCGGTCCTTGTTGATCCCACTCTATTAGCTCTAGATGTACAAGACATATACTTTCCTAGTTGTTTGACTCTAGTTGATTGAAAGGGACTACAGATATGGTTCCTACAAAACTAGACTGTGATGTGGATGCACCACTGGAGGAATGATAAATGACATGCTTATCTATGCAGGATTGTTTAGCAATGGATAGTTGGTCAAATAAGTCTTCTAGGTTTATGATAGTGTCTGATCGAGGAGAATAATTTGGGATCGACGGTTCAAATTTGTGAAGGGATCTCCACTCATACTTGTGCGAGTCAGTCTCAATAGAACGCTTGTCAAATGTCTCACTTCCTTAGTTATCATCGATTTCTATGTGGAGGTCTATTCAGGTTTGTGTGGTTCCCTCTTCGGCGGGAAACAACTATGCTAATATGTTTCTTATCAAGACATGTTCTATGTTGTGCCCCCGGTGCATCTCTACTATATGTTTCTAATCAACTTGGATGTCTTGGATCACACGACTAGTTCTTTGTTGTCCATAGCCCAACCCTTTCTTGTTTCTTTGGGTTGGTGGGAGAGACAATTCCATTATGCCTTGTTGTCTTGCCCCCAGGTTGGTTGTACCATCATACCAAAATCTTTGTAACATTGTATAACCATTACCATAGTTTGACAGGGGTAGGGTTTGTTAGATTGTCTCTTGTGGGTCTTGGTATAACCATGTACTGATATCTTGTTCAAATGCCTTTTCTTCTACTATGTCTCCCCATCTGAAAAAGGTTGTGGGAAGACATCTGAATAGAACAGGCTGTAGAGTTTCTATTAAAATAGTAGGTTGTGGCATTGCATAAGTTCTCGGGCTCTAAGGCATGTGCGTGATGGTGAAAGCCTCTTCATATCTATACTCACCACAACCTTTGTCAATGATGGATATTTTGCCTACTTTCCATATGATATCCTTAGGATTTGAAACTAAAGAGGGGATACTTGCATCTGGGTTAATGGCTATCTTTCCTACTATCCGTGTGACATCCTTAGGATTTGAATTCGAAGAGGATGGGATGCTTGCATCTTGGTTTGAGGGTACCTAGTTATCAGTGCTGATTTGGACAACATTACAGTATTGGAAAGGATTGGGGTCTCCCTCTATGATGATTTCCTCTCCCTGGTGTGGGAACTTGATGCATTGATGGTACATCGAAGGTACGGCTTACATTTCATGTGTCTAGGGTCTCCCTAGTAGTATGTTGTATCCCAACTCAAGATCTAGGATCTGGAAGGGAGTGTTTTTGACCACTGGACCAATACAGATAGGTAGAATGATAATACCTTTAGAGGACCTTTCCTCTTCATCATAAGCTCTAATATTTACCCTCCTTGTGACATCAATGCTTGATTTTGAATAGCCTAGTTGCTTGATTAACTTTAAAGTATAGATTTTTAACCCAGCTCCACCATCAATAAGGACCCTACGTATAGCACTTTTGTGGACCTGGACCAATAAGTGTAAAGGATCATTATGCTAGGGTTTATACGGTGACACATCACAGTCTGTGAATGTGGCATGTTTGTTAGAAGCTATATGGTTAACCATCATTTGGAAGCTCTCGGGTGTTATGTCCCTTGGGACAGCTACATTCTGAAGGGCTTGGTCAAGTGCCAGTTTATGCTGTGGAGATATGCGCAATAGGTCAAACATGGAGATCTAGGTAGGTGTGTGCTTTAGTTGATCCACTATGCTTAGATGTGGATCTGAGTTTGCTTTAGGATTGGTAGATATAGTAGATGAGGATGGTACTCCTTGCAAGATGACTTTGGTGGGATGTGTTGTTACAACACATTTGTTACCTTGGTCTTTGATAGTGATTGTAGCCACATGGCTATCTGAAGGATTGAGGCAATTAATAACATTATCACTGTTGGCATATGTATAGTTGACTTGTTTTTTCTGTCCACCAGACCCAGAGGCTTTTCCCTTGTTGTGATCGTGAAAGGTATTGATGAATATAGTGTGATCAGTTGTGCCTTTGGTTTGGGTATTTGTCACATCGATGGCCCCTATGTCAATCAGATCTTTGATAGTGTGTTTCAAACGGAAATAGTTAGACATTTTGTGCCCTTTCACCTGATGAAACTCGTAGAAGTCTTTGTCATTATACCACCTTGGTTTGTTTTAATCTTTTTCAAATTACCTAATTTCAGGGAGAGTGATAGTGTTTGATTATATCAATTTGCATAAAGCTAATTCTATCGGCTCTCCTAATGGTATGAAATCTCGTTTCTAGAATTGAAACTGTGGTCTGCGTTGATTTTGTTGTTGATTGTTTGACATAGCGGTCGCTTGTACAGGGGGAGGTTGGTTTTGGGTGTATGCTTGTTGATTGGGCCTTGTGGGTTGTTGGTTGGCCATAGGTGTGCCTTGCAGTGACACCTTAGGTTGTGCGTAGTTGACTGTCTTCACATCAATTACACCATCGCTAGTGACATTTTTGTTTTTGTTCCACCACTTAGCTTTGTCTGTTGCATTTTTGTTTGTATTAATTTGTGTTGGATCTACAAGGATTCCTCATTTGACTAAGTTATTCTCACAATGAAATCCTCATTCAATGAGTTGTGTGAATTTTAGAGCTAACTATAATTCTATTGTGAATGACATGTCTGGAATTAGATTGTCAACAAACATGACTATTAGGTCTTATTCGGGCACATCGTATGTTATGTGGTTTCCCATATTCCTCCATCTCTATAGGAACTTCACAAAAGACTCTCCATCCTTCTGTTTGATATTGTAAAGGTCCTTGATGCTGACCTTACACTTGATGTTATGATGGAAGTGAGCTATGAAATTTTCAGCCAGTTCACCCCAAGACTGAATGCCATGAGGTAAATGTGAGAACCATTCCATTGCTGGTCCAACCAAGCTTTGTGGGAAGAGTCGCATTAAATATGTCTCATCATGGGTGATTTTGACACAACTAGCAAAAAAATCTTAGATATGTTCAATAGGGTTGGTATTGCCCCTATATTTGTCAAATTTCGGTACCGAGAAGTGAATTGAAAATGGAGACATGTGGAGAGAATGGTCAAAGGGGTATGGGTATAAATCCTCTACGGTGTAGGATTTAGTTTGCCCCTAATTTTTCATATCCATCATTTGGGTTTGAAGGGTTTGCATTTGTTGCATTAACATGTCTTTTTGATATTGAGGTTGATGTGTGAGGACGTTCCTCTGTGCTGTAGTGGGTATGAGGTTGTGCCTCTGTGTCCCTTGAGTAGGAACATAGGATTTCATCCTGGGGACTTGATATTGATTTCCCACTGAGTGATTTGGAAATGGGGGCACATGAGTAGCCCACGGTGGGTTTTGATGTGTTTGTTGTTGTGATTAGAACTAGGGTTGATACTATTGGGGTTGATATTGCTGCTACTGAGGTTGGGGTTGAAGCTAGGGTTGATGTCACTGAGGTTGGAATTGAGGAAATTGAAGCTGGGTTTGCTATTCTGGGGGTTGGTTTTGAGGCAACTAAAGCTAGGGTTGATGTTGCTGGGTTTGGATTTGAGGCAACTGAAGCTGGGGTTGCTATTGCAGAGGTTGGTTTTGAGGAAACTGAAGTTGGGGTTGTTGTTGCAGAGGTTGGTTTTGAGGAAAATAAAGCTAGGGTTGTTGTTGCAAAGGTTGGATTGATGTCAAAATGGGAAAAGGTGTAGCCTTGGGTGGGCATTGACTATAAGTCATACCTAGAGAGATGGATCCTTGCAGGAATGAGGTGTTGATCCCAAGACTAGTAGGAATTGACTGCAGTAGTGGCATAGTTTTAGAATAGTTGGTATTTGGTCGGATGGAAGGCATAGCATGAGAGCTTGATTATTCAGGCCATGAGACTGAAGGTGGAAGCATACTAGTAACCACAGGTGCACTCAGTTGCGAGCCTATCATGCTCTGAGTGGAAGATGTGCTAGCCTGGTTTGTGCCATTGGTTTGACTAGGTATCGTCTATATCAATGTGGGTAATACCAATCGTGGGAAGATTTGAGAGACAACAGGCAGTATTTGAGGAGGTTGAGTAGTGTTTTGACCTGTGAGAGGGTTTTCAAGCCATATGATTGATACACTAAATTCAGCGGGGAGTTTGACTCCCTTCTTTATCATCATGGCTAAGAAGAATTTGGGATTCCTCTCTACAACAACATCAACTACTTGTGTGGAATAAGCATCTTTCTCTATATCCTCTAGTTCCTCTTCTATGACATTTTGGAAAAGAGTTGCCCCACGAGGTTGTTCAATGAACATAGTAGAACTGGTGTTTACAAAGGGGTCATCTTCTCTCTCTATTTCCCAAGTGGGGAATCTGTTGATATATGACTCATCAAGTTGCGTTCTAGCCTTTGGCCTTTTGTAAGGCCCTCCATGAGGTGTTTGAGACATAGTGTGGTCCAGATTTTGTAACTAAAACAAGTGAGATAAAGAAAACAAAGAAGAATATCCTTTCTAAGGAAGTCTGAGTTATGTTTTGGACAAGGGTAATTCTAAGGATAGATTTTGATATATCTTGATCTCAAAGTGGTGATGATGTAAAAAGATAAGATTTGTCGACCTTTACCTTGGACAAAGTCACTTTGATAATGATGATGATGTTTCATATGATGAGATCAATGTATTTCGAGTCTGAGCTTTCAAACTAACAATGTTTTTGACAATAATTGTGCTTTTCAAAGAAGGGATGATCTTTAATGTTTAGAGATTCACACAATGTTCTTCACATTTTCCTGGGATAGACACTATTTTTGGACACCAAATGAAGAGTTCTTTCAAGGTTTTTATGTTTAAAATAGGTGTAAAATATTTCTGGTCAAGTGCGGAAAAACTCCATCGATTGCGGTAATCTGTATAGTCGATTGCGGTATATTATCACTGATTGCAGTAATAAACAACTCAATTACGGCAATAAATAGTTAAACTATGGAAGAATTCCTTCAATTGAGGAACAATGCGGGCAATTGAAGTAAAAGAGGAACAATCTCAAAAAAAATACTAAAAGATGGGTATCACTGCTTGACAATTGTGATATTTTGGAATAATGCTTTTGATTTGCAAGACAGTTGACGTTGACAACCCTAGACTTTAACATGTTTGACTCATTTTGATAGTTTGGATGTTTTGTTTTGCATTTTCAGAAACTGGTCAAGGAAACAAGCAACACAGACACTGTGTTTTGATGAATGAAGACTAACAATGTGTATGTTCTACAACTTTTTCAAGTTGCAAGGTTATCACGAGGTCTCAATAATGAACAATCAGATTAATCTAGGTCAATGGCTTCAGAATACAATGTTATAGGCCCAATTCTTGAATGTCTATTAGCTCACACAATAATTGTCACACTACTAGGACATGAAGGTCCACGACGTAGGTGCCCATGTTTTTTCTATTTCCTGGTATTGTTGTCATGGAGTGAAGATCTCTTTCACTACACAAATACCATGGGACACATATTTTGGGAATCTTTGGGGAGAAATTTTGCAACCCCTTGCACTCTAATAAGGTATCTGTGCAAAGGTAAAATGGGTTGGCCTCTAATTATCAAGGTTGTATTAAGGGTTTGTGGCATCTATCCAATTGGTTTGTATGTGTGTAACTCACTTAAGAGCCTAGTTGACCATGCTGGCTCCTTGAGGATATTCACCCGATCTAGACTATCATCAACACACCTTGCCTGAGCTTGGCTAGATAAGATGAAACTTTGGTTCGTACCTTGTTTATATACCAATCAGAAGGATTAATGGTTTAAGGTCATTCTCTGAGGAAGAAGCACATTCCCCAGACAGGCCTTTATAAAAAGCACAAAGGTTTTTAATCTAACAGATTGTGCAAGTGCACCCAAAACTCAAGACACAAGGTAAATCAATTAAGCTCCAAAAATTTGAAATGTGAACTAAGATACACCACCACACAAGCACAAGTGTTTATTTTTAAGCCCAAAAGTAGGTGTTGATTTCTTGTTCAATTTTAATGCACCAAATCGAGAAATTCTTTTCCTTGTTCAATTTTAGTCCCCGCGTCAATTTTAAGCCCAATTTTGAAATGTGAGATTTGAGATGTGTGACAAACATTGTTCTTTTTAAACCCAAATTGACAAGTGAATGAATTTTAAGTTGTATTGTTATCTTTCCTCCTCGAGTTGTACCTATCAAAGAAAGTGTTTAGTATCTTCAGAAATGAAAGCTTTCAATCCAAAATAGCAGAATATCCATAAACTCCGAGATCGTTGAGATTGCTAAAATTAATGGTGACTTTATACTTACCTATGAATCTCTTAATTGAATCAATGTACCTCATTTATGCTTTGCTTTTATCTTTAGCTATGATTGTGAGAATAGCCCTTTGTTGATCGATAGTTGATGATTCTCCTTCTGGCAGCTCTTAATGATGAAAAATATTGGAAACAGGGGCAGTGACTTGGGACACTCATCCATTCTATCAATTCATATCTATCAAAAAAATAAAAATTTCCTTTCTATCATTCCATATCTATCAAATCAAATCCCAGAGAACACATTTCCACTAACTTCCTTCTAACTAACCCATGCATTACTCAGATATTTTGTGCATAGTAGATTGCATTCATTTATTGCATAAGAAAAATCCAAAACATGAGTATAGTAGATCATATAATCAATGCATCCATCATCAATAACATCATAACTAATATAGGAATGCATTCGTCATCATCATATAGTGATTCACATTTTCAACAAATTAATGCTCATCTAACACATTTTCTATGCTTAATTTGTTGAGGGGGAATATAGTCCACTTGTTATCACTGGGGCAAGCTGGGGCAGGATCAAATCTTAAAATTCTTCGACACACTACAACAATTCACATTGCATCAAAGACGGGCAAATGTAGACACCTGAAAATGGACAGGCTTGCGACTTTACATTAAAAACACTAATTTTCATCTATTAATTAATGGGTTTTTAATCATTAATTAATCATCTATTTTTCTCTAAATTCATTCCCGAAATCATCTAATCAAATTCCCAAAATTAATTAAATAATTAATTTTATTTAATTAATTAACCTTAATTGATTAATTACCATTAATTAATTAATTAAATTCAATTTCCTATAGTTTAAATTCAAATATT
>MU225713.1:291963-325881 GCA_018584345.1 Thuja plicata | reverse complement strand
ACCTATTCAAATACATGACATTCCAACCCTAAATGCATTACCACCTTATTTGAAAACCCAAAAACCTAACTTCAAAGGGGATGAAAACTCTTATCAACTCGGCATCATAATTAATCCCAACTCTGCCAACACCACACCACTGTAGTTGATGCAGCTGTAGTTTGTTTGGTCACCATGGTTTGTAGTCGACTTGACCATCTCAGTTTGAAGGGACATTTTTTAGACTTCATGGCACTAAAGGTACCATCATGGCAATATGGAGGTAATGTCGATGCAATGGGAACTACAACTGCATTTACTCTGTCTGACAGTGGATTTCAAATGTGAGTAAAACACAATGCATTTTCATTGATTTCATTTATGATTTAGGGTTTTTGCTTTGTGGCACTGCCATGTTGAAACTGGAAACCGTGAATCTCTGCAATGTATCCGCCTCTATTCTATGGAGAAACTCCAGTTTCATGAGCTTTAGGAGGGAAAAAGATGTCATTTTGTGCTCACTGTAACACATGGCATCTTTCTGTTGTATTTTCCTTCAATATAGGTCATGGCTTTTGGTCTTCTTTTTCTTTGAACTTGGGCTTCAACTGTAATTCATCTTCCATTTGCTTGAATGTTGGGACATTTGGTGATATAGTGTCTTTAAGCCAATACAAATGGCGCCGCATAGTTGTTTGCAACTTGGGTTTCTTGAGCTGATGTTTTACCACTATCGCGGGTTTTGAACTGCAGTGCATAAATGAGACTCTGGAAGTAATTCAATGTTTGTGGCCACCATTATAGACTTGGAATATATTACCACTACAGTCTTAGAATGGTCTCAAGCTGTGGTTGAGATGTCAAGCCCATAAAATTTGGTTTTGAAATGGGGATGTCTCAGCCACAGCTTTAGACTCATCCCCAGTTCGTAGTGTAACATAGAGAAACACCATTGCTAGTCTGGGAGTGACTTCAAACTATGGTTGAGGCATCAAGCTACCACAAACTTTGGCCTTCACTGCTTAGTCATCTCAGCAATAGCTTGAGACTCAACCCCATTCTGTAGTGTGACATGGAACTAGGGAAAAACACTACGGCCTCCACTGTATGTCTTTTGAATGTTGCGGGTTGTCTTTTGGCTTCCTCCTTCAAACATGCGGGAAACAGACCAAGCTATAACTGAATTGTCAACCAACCACCATGTGGGCTCTCTTCAACATAAAAAACATAGCTTATGACTAAAAGGTTAGGTGGATGTATTTGGTTTAAACTCTATGACATCTTTCAGTCATAAGCTTCACATTTTTTTTTGCAAGTTGATACAACCATGACTGAAAGTATAAAGAGGATACACTAGTAACTTTGTACATATAGATAAGTGATCATTATTACTTTGTTTGTTGTAGAATAGAGATGATGTGAAGCTTGATAACCATGAGGTTTCTTTTTCTATGTCAACTCTTTCAATGTAATCATTACTTAGTGTTTGATAAATGTTGGAACACTTTGCTTGATGTTGACTGTAGCTTAAACATTCATATAACTTTTGAACTAGTCTTTGTTTACTATCGAGCCCATTACTGTAGCACTGCTTAATGTTGAACTTCACTATCATACCCACATGATGTCATTTGCAATATTTTGAAATACCCACATGGCTTTTGAACTTGCACTTGAAGTTGTCGGTTTTGACGCTTGTCTGAATTTGAAGTAAAACATAGGTTTTTGTATTGTTTAAATGTTTTAGAAAACATTCTCCTTACTGTCAAAACTTTTAATAAGCATAAAACATGCTTCCCTATTCAGACCGAACACTCTTTTGTATCAGCTGTGCTCTGTTTTATCTGCAAAAACATGAGATATTTCTCCTCTAGTATGCTTGTAAAACATAACTATTTCTTGTTTAACTAATAATAGTATGAGAAAAACATATGAAACCTGAGTACGTTTAAATTTTTGAAAATGTTAAATGCAATTAGGGTAAAAACACATTGTTTCTTTTAAATGCATACAAGATTTTACCCATGGGGTTCCAGTACGGGCTCGTGACTCCCATGGGTCATTCTCAAAATGAGAAACCCTAATTGGCATATATGTTTTAACATCATTGCATACCCTGTACTGTCATCATGAATGTATATTATCTTTTAGTACAGTAGTATAAGATGTATTTGTTTAACCACTCTGCATTTAGATATCTCTTGAAAACTAACATGAAGACATGAATTGTATCTCTTTGAAATCAACATCCATAAGGTTGATAGATAATCACTGACATTCCTTTCTTGATGTCTATCTTCTGTGCATGTTCCACCATCATGAATGCAAACTCATGCAGATACTGAGATTGTTAATTTCTGTCCTTATTTGTAGCTTCCATATTTCTTTGTTATGCATATTCTTTTTGTAGATTCAGTTGTTTAAAATGAACACAATAGCATCTTCTCACTTTATAGAATCTATGCATAATCTTTATGCATGTGTTTTCAACTTTGATCTCCAAAATGAAATTTTAACAGATGTCTTGAAACAACATACACACGAAGAGGCACTTACTATAATAGCATTTCTCAATCTCCCTTATTTACATGAAGATAGTGAACTTTCAGATTCTTTCAATTCTTCATTTTTCCAGTTTTCTTTGTTCATGTGCCTCCTGTAGCATCTTTTGAATTCCTTCATGTGTCTACATCTTATCCTTCTTATGCATGTGAGCAGTAACCTTCTGAGATGTAAACAATCCCCTTCTGCATGTAATGGCTTATGTGAAGTTCAAGCACAGGCTCGTGACATCCACTGCATTATTTTTCCCTGCTTACTGCATTTAGTCATACATATCTGTCCACTTGCACACAAAACACCATTTAATTTATTAGGTCATCAAATCATATGCATCAATTAACATTTGTGAGTGAATTTATGCCAAGATGACATTCACTCATGAGTGTTGGTTGGTTTGTATCATTTGTTGAACTAGTAGGTTAACCAAATTCTGAAAACTAGTTTCTCAGATGATATGCTAATTTTGCTCAGATATCTGATTTGATAGAAAAGAATAATATATATCAAAGTGATCATAAATAGTAAAAGGTTTCATGTTTGGAACAAGTCCCTTTAATACTATTTTTTAGATACTATGAATGAATGTTTTCTCATTACATTGTTTTCATCAGAATGATATGCGGTTTTCTGAAAAAGTGATTGTATGTTGTTTGTGTTGCATGTATTTCTTAGATCCAACTAGATCTAACACCCCACTTTCTCCTCCTGATGCAGGTAAACCCTAAGGGACCTAAATGTAGATGCAGAAACTAAACAGGAACCATGGAGACCTAAATGCAGATGCAAAAACTAACCACAAGGCAATGCATGGGACCCTTACTCCATACTTTCAATTATGCATTCTATTCTACAATGTACTACTATTGATATGAAAATAAAGAAAAAACAACACTTATACCATACATTTAGTTTGAATGCACAATGTAATTGATCAATTATAATTTAGAAATTCTTGAGTGTGATCAACTCTTAGAGTACAAATAATAACTTCTAAAAATGAATGTAGTGGTAGAATGTTTATTAATAATATATGAAGGATAATATTAATGGGACTCTTCAAAAATGCAAATTTTTCCTATTTGTGGTTACTTTGATGCAATGCTAAAAATTAGGGTAGTAGGTAGTTCACACATCTACGTCCCCACAAATCTCAAAGAAGAAGAAGAGAAAGCATAAGAATCCAGTTACACTGGATGAAATCATTGAGATTCCAGTATGTGATCTGATGACATTGGATCCTACTAAATTGACAAAGTATGAAAGACTTTGTGAGAGGAAAGAAATGCAAGACAAACTGAGAAAAGCCACAAAAGGAGGCAAAGGAACTTGAAGTAGTATGAGGAATACTTTAAAAAATTGTACCAAATGTAGATATTGATCAAACAGCCCCAATGCTTGATCAATTGGTGGTTCTCACATATGCAATCACATCTCAGAACACAGATGCTGAGAAAGTAATGGAAGAAAGACTTGAACAAAAGTATGAATTCAAGCTAGCAGAAAAGATAAGCCAAGAAGTGGCATTGCAAAAGGTAAAGCTTTCTGAATTGGTTAGGACATTAGATCCAATAATCTTAGAATCTATTACCTTAAAAAAAAAATTATGCACACTTGATCAACTCACTAAGGAGTATACCCACAAGATAGAACAAATAGATGTTGATCTTCAGACAAGTGCACAAAGTCTCATGAATAGTGAAGAGGCAATAAAATTACACAATGAGCAGCTCAAGCAAGCTTGAAATTGAGACAGGACATTCAGATTGCAGAGACAAAGTATAGAGATGAGGTAAATGAGCTTCAAGCATAATTCTTACCAAGACTCACACTACTGCAACAACATGTGATAGAGTAAAATGCACTAATTTCCACCCTAGAAATGTTTGTCCTAGACAACATTTATGATATGCATGCACAACTAGAGCTAGAGCACATGGCACTAGAACTACTAAAAGAAAAATGGGAGAAATTGCTCGAAGACATCAAGAACACCCACTCACATATTCTTGACACATTGTAAGTTAGAAATTTTTGTCACATTTTTGGCATCTTATAATTTGTACATTTTTTGTCATGAGTATCAAATAAAGTGGGAAGTGATATGTACAGTCACAGTAAAAGAAGGGGGAAATGGAAGGAGGAAATCATGTGTATAGTCAGTAATTTGGAAGAGAAAAGAATAGGGAATGTATAGTATAAAGGCAAGTATACATGTACATATACTTATACTATACCAATGCATATAGTTAGGGGGAGTCATATAATGATAAGGATATAGACATGGTGTACATACTAAACAATTTAGTATTATGCACATATCAGTTTTTGATACTAATGTCAAAGGGGGAGATTGAAGGCATTATATTTTGCCATTAGTATATACAAGGAAAAACATGATCTAAACCATCGGTTTAAACTACACTAATAGACATGGAACAACACTACCCAGCACCAAGGTTACCTGATAGTACCAAGTACAATGCATCTCAAAAAACACTATTTAGTGTTACCTGATGACAAAAAGGATAAAGGAACCCGACGAGTAACAACAGTGCAACCCAATGAAACAACAAAGAGAGGAACTTGACAGATGAAGGAAACCTGACAATCAATTCAATGAAGGAACACCGACAGACTTTCAGTTCAACCCGATGACCAAGAATCGACAGTCTGTTACATCCCATAAAAAGTGGATCTGACTTTCCACGTCAGATAAAACACTAAAGTTATATATTTAACTTCTTTTTTTGTTTTAAATCCATTATGTGTGGAGGAAGCAATCTAATTATTATTGTTTTAATCAGTTTAACTGATTTAAAACATGCAAAATAAAATATCAAGGTCAAGTTCTATACCTTGGATCTAGAGTTAAATTTGTAATGTGTGATTCTAGAATAGGTCAAATACTTGTATAAATATATGCTCAATAAATTTTGAACATGTTTTTGTTTGATGATGATTGTAGCCACTGAAAGCATCTAAGAACCAGACAAGAGATTTCATGCAGAAGGACAGAAAAGAATCAATTCAGTTTTCAAGAATAGAGCACAAGCTACTGATGAGTAGAGAAAGGTATTAATCAGTCACTTTAGGTGATATTCATATTATGAGAGCTTTAATGGATCTATGATCAACAATTGTAGATTGCATATAGTTAGGTCAAACATATGTACTATTCTAACAAGTGTAGTACACTAAAGAAATCCTTTCAAGAAAAGTGGACCTAATAGTCCTATTGTAAATCTCTTAACTAAGTGCACATTTAAATCAGTGTTTCTAAAGCTCTTAACAGAGTAGATCTTAACCAGCCTCCACATTAATACTCTTAATAGGGTAGATCATCAGAAGTGATCAATTGTAAGCCTTTATCGGCTCCCTTCCATTCTGCAGATAGTGAAGTTTTGTGGGTGCCATCCCCACTATAGTTTTTACTTCCTAACAGGAGTTTTCTGTGATATAATATCTTGTGTTATGTGTTTATTACTTTCATGAATGTTTCTATGAATGTTTCAAACAATTAAAGATTATGAATTAATATTACATGCATAAGAAATAACATTAGAAATGGTCTGTAATACAGTAAAGAATGATTACTAGTGATGAATGGAGAAAAGTGTTAAAATTTTTAGAGGTACTAATTCACCCCCCCCCTCTCAGTACTACTTCCTATTAATCCCAACATGACCTAGGTCTAGATCGACCTTGATTCTAACCCTGGGTCTAAATTTCATGTTTCCAGGGTTTCCAGATGTCGGGCTTTGGAAAGATTTAATTGTCGCTTCTATGTTGGCTATTTCAGTCTCTGAAGTAATGAATCTTGAAATTATATTTAATATAGGTCCACTTATAGGGGTATAGGCCTAATTAGAATTTCATTCTCCTATGTAGGCCTCTCTAGAAGGTTGTTCCCTAGATTGGTATAAGAGGAAGCCTTCTCCTCTCATTTTCTCTAACCATGAACCACAAAATCATAAGAAGAAAGACCTGAAGAAATAAAGAATCTATTGAAGCAAGCATCTACATCCAAGCCTTTCAACCACCAAGGAGATCCATTATAATCCATTGAAGGATTCAAGTTCAATGGATCCCTCTTGTTGAAGATCTCTCCATCCACATTCCTCCAAGTCTCTTCCTATTCAAAGATTCATTCAATATTGGTGTTGAAGATCTACAAGCAATTGATTTGAGACATCCAACATCCAAAATCCTACATTCTACATCTATTTAGAACATATATACTTGTGGATCTACAAACTTGAATCCGCCACAAGGGTCTCTATAAAAGCAAGGTAAATTTGTTCATTTACTTTGTTTATCTATGCAATTTCATTTCAATTATAAGGTTAATTCCAGAATCAGGGTTTGACCAAGGCAAACCCCTTCCCCTAATAAACAAACCATTTTTCTTGTAGGGACAGGTTCAGAACATCAAATTAGAGTGCAGATCTGGATACCCTTTTCAGAAAAATTTTGGGATCCCTGAATAGAATTTTCGTCGAAGCTGTGCAGGTCAGAATAAGAAATTTTGGGTCAAAGGTGACATTCATTTTTGGGTCAGAATTGACATTCTATTCTTGATCAGAATCAAATTTTTGGGTTAGAATCAGAAATTCTAGGTCAAAGGTGACATTTATTTTTGGGTCAAAATTGAAACATAGCTAGATCAGGAAAAGATTTCTGGGTTTTCTCTATCTCTACATTTCTATTCTAGACCTGGTTGTAGAATTCCCAGAAACTCAGTACAGATACTTGAAAATAGTATTCTTCAGATCTATTACATTTTGAGGTTATTACTTGTCTTCAATTCATTTCAATTAAAGTTTTAATCTTCCTAGATCTATTACCCACTCTATTTTATAAAATGGAATTTAGGGTTCTACTCTTTATCCCTATCCTTAATAGGTTGATTCATTTATGCATTGCTCCTTTCTTTGGGGTTAATCAATTTGGATCTTCCCTTTATAAATTTGGGATTAAGAGGACAATGTAACCTTCCTCACTATTTAATCAAACACACATAATCAATGAAACCCCCCTATACATTCCCTCATTGATATTTCTACCTTTACATTTTGGTGAACCCAACATGGATCGAACACGCAAACTTATGATGTGTTGGAGGAAGTTAATGTTCATAATAATGTTAAGATGAATGATTATGATTATTCTATCCACATCTTAGATCCTATTTTAATTAATGTGGATGAGGAAGATACTCTTGATGATCCTATTGATCCTAGTGATGAATATGAGACCATCGATATTGATACCAATTTACCTCATATGCTTTAAACTCTATTTATAATTACACCTAGTATTGAACATCATGATTCTCAAGAGGATCCTTGTTTGGAACTGGTTATTATTCCTACTCTGTTGGATATAGTCCCTCTTGCGAGTTTCCCACCTTCTCTAAATGATATAGACCGAGATGGGGAGAGTAGGCAATGCACTTGGTTAGCTTGTCCTTCATGGTATCCTTTTATGTGTTTGCCCATTGTATTGTGCTTCTCATGTACTTTATTTGCTAAATGTTTGTTAGATTCTTTTATATGACCCTTTTTACTTTATTGGTGCAAGTTGATAAAGGAATAGAGCCTATTGTACTATTCCTCTATATATATCTCTATTCTTTTATATGTTATTTTCATGTTATGTTGTACTTGTGCTATTGTTCATAAATATTTTTCCTTGTGTAGTCTTCTTAGACCTATGACATGGTAGCACTAATTATTTTTGGTCTCCATGTTGTGGTCTGAAAAGACTCTTCTTCGTAAATCTTGTGTCTTCTTTCCTCCATTGTGATTGTAGTTATACTTTCTTTGGGGAATGATGTCAATTCATTTTCTATAATATCATACATATATATTATCTTATGATCATACTGACCCTACAGTAGGTAGATCCCTTCTATGTTCTTTGTATGTTTATATGGTATTTACCTTGATTTGTCTTTGTTTGGGGGCATCTCATAGTGAAAATGTAATCAGTGGAGTTATTTATGTTTCCATTAAATCCATTTCTCCTGTTAAAGTGTTAGCAATGACTTTAATGTGGGGGCATACGCTCTACTCACTTTTTTCACACACGCACTTTCAAAATATTTTCAAACTTAAAATTGTTTCCCTTTATGGATTAAAGACTAATCCTTAAAGCATGGATTTTTACCTTATAGGATCTCTTGATCCCTCTAGTTTAAATTTATATGGATATCTTGATCCCTCCAATTTCAATTTACAATTTTTTGATCCCTTAAGGTCAGAAGGTGTCCTTAAGACTAGATCTCCCTGATGGGTTCACTAGTGAGTAGCCACATTCACTAAGCAGTTCAACTTCATCTTTCCATTTGCACTATTTCCTTTTTTGGTTCACAATGGAACATAAGCTCTCATTGGGCAAGGTAATCAAACCCTCTCTCTCTCCTTCTCTTTGACTAGTGATGTCTCTCTTATTGTAATCTTAGGTTGACAAAGACTTAAGCCCTTGGGGGCTTGAGGATTATTTTGTCCCTTTTATTTCAATAAGATCGTATTTTCTTCATGATCTCCTTTACCAAGAGTTTGCATTGAGTCCATACTCTTTCTAAAGTGGGAGCTAAATGTGTAGTCAAAAAATGGAAGCACTTCCATTTTGGACTGGTTTAGCACTCTGAGTAAGTGGTTTGGGGTCATGTCAAGTGCCTTGAATGGGTCTCTGACTTGGATATGGATTGTCACCCTGTTCCGCCCCATTTCCCACTTCTCTCTGGCCATTTTCTGACATTTCAACCTGCAAATCTAAGTTTTTGACCTCAGGGTCAAAATCAACCTTTCTGGGTCATGGTCGACTTCAACCTTGACCTAGGTCAGAATCAACCTCGATCCTGACCCTGGGTCTAGATTTCATGTTTCCATAGTTTTTGGATGTCGGGCTTCAGAAAGATTTAATTCCCACTTCTGGGCTGGCTATTTCAGTCTCCAAAGTAATGAATCTTGAAATTATATTTAATATAGGTGCACTTATAGGGGTATAGGTCTAATTAGAATTTAATTCTCTTATGTAGGCCTCTCTAGAAGATTGTGCCCTAGATTGGTATAAGAGGAAGCCTTCTCCTCTCATTTTCTCTAACCATGAACCACAAAATCATAAGAAGCAATACTTGAAGAAAGAAAGAAATATTGAAGCAAGAATTTACATCAAAGCCTTTCATCCACCAAGGAGATTCATTAGAATCCATTGAAGGATTCAAGTTCAATGGATCCCTCTTGTTGAAGATCTCTCCATCCACATTCCTCCAAGCCTCCTCCTATTCAAAGATACATTCAAGATTGGTGTTGAAGATCTACAAGAAATTGATTTGAGAAATCCAACATCCTACATTCTACATCTATTTGGCATATACATACTTGTGGATCTACGGATTTGAATCCGCCACAAGGGTCTCTATACAAGCAAGGTGAATTTGTTCATTTACTTTGTTCATCTATGAAATTTCATTTCAATTATAAGGTTAATTCTGAAACTGGGGTTTGACCAATGAAAACCCCTTCCCCCAACAAACAAACCATCTTCCTTGTAGGGACAGGTTTAGAACAATGAATTGGAGTGCAAATCTAGATACCCTTTTCGAAAAACTTTTGGGATTTGTAAATAGAATTTCTGTCAGAGTTGTGCAGGTCAGAATCAACTTTTTGGGTCAAAATTGAAAATTATGGGAAAAAGGTGACATTCATTTCTATGTCAAAATTGACATTCTGTTATGGGTTAGAAGCAACTTTTTGGGTCAGAATCATAAATTTTGGGTCAAAGGTGACATTCATTTTTGGGTTAGAATTAGAACTGAGCCAGATCCGGAAAAGATTTCTGGGTTTTCTCCATCTCTACATTTCTATTCCATATCTGGTTGTAGAATTCCTAGAAACTCAATATAGACACCTGAAAATAGCATTCTTCAGATCTATTGCATTTTGAGGTTAGTACTTGTCTTCAATTCATTTCAATTAAAGTTTTAATATTCCTAGATCTATTACCCACTCTCTTTTATAAAATAGAATTTAGGGTTTTGCTCTTTATCCCTATCCTTAATAGGTTGATTCATTTATGTATTGCTCCTTTATTTGGGGTTAATCAATTTGGATCTTCCCTTTATGAATTTGAAATTAAGAGGACAATCTTACATTCCTCACTATTTAATCAAACACAAATAATCAATCAATCAAACCCCCCTATACATTCCCTCATTAATATTTCTACCTTTACACCTATGAAGAAAATCAACTAAAGTAAGAGAGGAATAGACTAGAGGTCTGAGGAAAAGAAAAATCAACAATATTGTGCATGAATGTGGTATTAAGGAAGGATTCACTGAGGAAGATTTGAAGGAAGTTAAGAAAAAGTTAGCAAAGCGATCTTCTGGATTGGCAAGTGCTTTTACTACAGTTCTACCACCTCCTGAAGTAGTAATAATAGACATTCCACCTCCTATAGTTACTGATAGAACCTCCTCTCCACCATAGAAGACCTCACAAGATGAAAATATTACTCTGACAGTGAGTACTAGATCCAATAGACATATTCCACCACCAAAAGAGAAAAACATTATAAGAGAAGAGAAGAAACCCAAAATTGACAAGCATATATGGAAACCTGACATGAAGATTATTGAGAAGAGAGCTATCAAGCAAGGGAAATTAGTCTCTATTAAAAAATACTAAGAAAGGTATGAGGAAACTGATAAACTCAAAATTGAAGATGTTTTAGTTAATCATTTACTTGTTTTCAAGAAGACCCTATTGGAGATTGAGGGCAGTGTACCTAAAGATTTATATGGGAGATTGGAGACTAGGAAATAGCTAGCACAAATTGAGGATGAAACCATTAGAAATCAAGAAATTGATAATATGTTGCCTGTAGTTTCTATGCAAGAAAGAGTCAGAATATTCAAAGAATTGAAACCTTTATTGAGAACTAAGACTAGACTATTGAAGATTATGGAAATAAAATATGATGAAGTTACTGAAGAGAATCAGAAAGCAGTAGAAAATATATTAATGAGCATTACTCCTGAGAAGACTCCACTTCCTACAACTACTTTTCCTACACCCTTAGGAATGGGAGAGAGTTCAAAGACAGCTGAGGCAAGTGCTGAGAAGAGAAAAGTTAATACACAACTAGATTTCTATGTTTCTAGTGTGCCTATGGCACTTAACACTTCTCATGATGAGAAGGGACCCTTTTGAAGAAAAAAATGACAATGCTATGGTAGAGAATGAAGAATAGAAGGATGAAGAATGCAAAGAGGAAGAACAGAGAGAAGAAGTACAATAAGAAGGACAGAAAGAACAAGAAGGAAAAGATTGAGCTGAAACTAAGGTAAACACATCTTCTATTTAATTATTGGTAAGGAAAGAAATACCTACAGATGTTGATGTTGATTACATGGATGAGGATTGATGACATGTAACTGATTGAATGTTTGAAGATGTTAAGTTGATCATGGAAATGAAGAAGGATAATGCAAGAAATTAAATTTGTAAATGGATTGTATTTTCATTGATGTCAACTTGATATCATCTATTCGGTTATAATCAAAGTGTCAAAGACTTCAGAGGATCAGAAAGTAAAATATTATGCTTTGAATAATGCATAAAAGACAAGTATTCACTATGTGACTTCAAACACCGAAGGACAAAGATCACCGAAAGTCAAGTTACAGTGATGCCTGAGAAAGAACACCGATGAACATTATCGATGTGCAGAATCAAGCATAAACAATGGCTAGAAACATAGTGTAAACCAACGAAGAAGGCCGAGGAGAACTGGAGTATTGACCAAAGCTATCAAAGAGTTAGAACACTAAAAATAATTGAAGTTCAGAAATGACAAAATATCTAGCTGGCAGAGCTAAATATAGACTTAACTAGTATTTATCATTATTTTCATCGACAAGATAAGCTAGAGATAAGTAAAGGATTTAAAGTTGTTTTGTCCAGTTGGAAAGAAGATCTCAGTGAGATAAAACATGAGTTTTGCTTTAAATCTAATTGGCTAAAATTGTGGATCACACCAAGATCAAGAAAATCAAGAACCTAACAATGGTGATATCATGTCTATATAGAGACAACCTAATTCATTATGAATTATGGGGAGTGAATGAAAAAGAGGATGCTGAAGAGAAATAGATGAAGAGAAAATTCATACAGTCCTAATTAATCAAGCTGAGGAAAGAGATAAAGTTTTATGCGGACACTGAACAACAGAGCACAACATCACTGAGTAGAATCAAAGTGGAGCAAAGGTATTAACAGATATATATTGACCAGATAAGTTTTGTGAGATTATAATAGATCTAAAAATATGCAAGTGTAAGTTGTATATATGAATAGATCATACTATTTTAGTTTAACCATTGATTCAAAAAGTCTCTTAACTGAGCAGGATTTAAAGATCCTTTCTATATTGAGATACATCCTAAGGAGTATCAAAAAGTTTGATCATGAAGATAACATAGAGATGCCCAATACCATTTGACAAACCAAAATTTTTTGGACAAGGAATTTAGCATAAAGATGCCTGATATCAAGTGACAAACTAAACTTTTAAATCCTCTAACAAGGTCACACCTAACAGTGTGTTTGTAACCTTTAACAGGGTTGGCTCTTCAACGATCTCACTTTAGAAGAGTGAAAATTTTGGGTTACCAGTCCCAAGTGGTTTTTCCCTTAATAGGGTTTCCATGTTAAAAATCTATGTGTCAATGTGTTTATGAGTCATTACTTTAGTGTTTTGCATTACACATAGCTAAACTGGATTGATCGGTATACTCTAGATAATTTACTGTCTTTCGGTAAATTAATAGATAGATATTTGGTAAACATATAGTAAGAGGTTTTACAAAGCATTCCAAGTAGTAGTAAATTGATAATAGTATTTGAAGGCATTCATCTTATAGGATTGAAGATAACTAGAGGCTTAATATTGTGGTACTAAGTTTTAAGGGTTGATTATTGGAATTTTTTTGAGGCCACTGATTCACCCCNCCCCCCCCCCCCCCCCCCCCCCCACCTCTCAGTTATTACTAACAATTGGTATCAAAGCTTGTGTGCATAGAAAGGGAGTTTAAAAGCTCAAGAAAAAGATCACAAGATGAACAGATGAGATGTGCCCAAGTTGAATAAAGACAACTTTGCATCATGGAAAAGCACAATAGTAATCCACTTATCAGGTATTGGAAATGATATTGTTCAATAATTAGATATTGAATATGTATTGTTCCCTATAGGACCTCATACTATTGAGAAATTAAGAGTTAAGCATGAGCATAACTGCATGATGATAGAACTTGCATCATCACTCTCCAATGCTAAGTTTGAAGATGTCAAAACCTGCACCTCTGCAAAAAAAATGTGGGACAAGTTGAAGATGGTACATGGAGGAGATGCTAATTTACTAAGAGCCAAGGTAGAAATCCTAAGAGGGAGGTTTTATGACCTAAGGATGAAAGAAGGAGAAAATATCACTTAGTATAGCTATAGAATTAAAGAAGTAGTCAATGTTATCTGAGGATTTGGAGGTACACTTGAAGAGGAGACAGTGGTAAGTCTTAAGAACCTTACTACCTGTATATGCTATTAGAGTTTATGCTATTCAAGAAATGAGAACAGTTGAAAATAATACATTTACTTTAGATAGTCTGATTGGAAGACTGATTTCATTTGAGTTGAATAACTTTGATAATAGTGTCTTACCATATGTAGAATTTGCATTCAAATCTTCTTTAAAGATAAGTAATTCAAGTCATAAACATGCTATTAGAAATGATAGTGAAAGTGATAATGAGGAACAAGGACTTGATGAGATTGAAGCACTAATGACAAGAAGATTGCAGAGAGGCAAAGGTAAATACAAAGGTAAATTACCACTTGTATGTTTCAATTGTAAAGAGGTTGGACACTTTGCTGCAAAATGTCCAAACAAAAGAAAAGATGACAGAGGAAATGATAGATACTATGAGAAGAAGTTTGATAGAGGTGATAATAGGGATTATCGAAGCAACTGACAATCTGAAAAGAGAGATACCCGAGAATACAAGGACAAAGGGAAGAAATCTTGTTACCTAGCTGAGAATAGAGCTCATGACACTGACACTGAATCCAGAGAAGACATCGAGATGGTATTTGTAGCCATGAAGGATGATTTAGATGAAGATGAACATGAAGAAAGGTATGTAGAAACTACACTCATATCTAAAGTTAGTAAAATGATGTCTGGATCATAGATAGTGGTTGCATTCACCACATGACTGGTGATAAAAAAAAGTTTGAGATTTTTGAATACTATAATGGTGGTTTAGTAAGAATGGGCAATGATACACCTTGTCCAATTGAAGGTAAAGAAACTATAATGTTAAATAACCTGATAAGATGTAAAAATGTTTACTGGGTAAAAGGACTTAATTACAAATTGTTAAGTGTTTCTTAATTGAACAATTCAGGTCACACAGTAGCATTTGAAAATAAGAAGGCAAAGATCTTCAATGAATCAGGAAGGTTGATTGAAATTGGTGAACAAACAAAAGGTAACCTTTTCTATCTTGATGACATTAACACCACTTGTTTGATGACTAGAAATGAAGACATTTGGTTTTTGCACAAAATATTGTGTCATGTGAACTTTGACAACATGATAAAGATAAGCAACAAAAGGAATGTCAAAGGTTTACCGACAATGACTAAGCCTAATCATATCATGTGCAAGAATTGTCAAAAAGGTAAGATGAAAAATTCTATTTTCAAGAGTAAAACCCATACATCTAATGCAATTATAGAATTAGTCCCTACAAATCTATGTGGACCCATGAGGATAAAGAGCTACTATGGAGATAGGTATTTTATTCTCTTTGTTGATGATTATTCTAGAATGATGAAAGTAATGTTTTTAAAAGATAAATCAGAAGCATTCAAGATGTTTAAATGGTATAAGGCTATGGTAGAAAAACAAAGTGAAAATAAATTGAAGTGCTTAAGGTCAGATAGAGGAGGAGAATTTACTTTAGATGAATTCACTAACTATTGCAATGAGCATGGAATTAAAAGACATGTTTCTGCACCAATGACACCACAACAAAATGGAATTGCTGAGAGGAGAAATAGATCAATTGTTGACTGTGCAAGGACATTGATGATTGATAGAAGCATCACTCAAAGTTTCTAGAGGGAAGCTATCAGTACTGTTGTCTACACATTAAATAGAAGACAATTGAAGTAGGACACCAAGAAGACACCCTATGAGCCTTGGTATGGTTATACACCCAATGTCAGTTACTTCAGAATCTTTGGTAGTCAATTTTATATTTTGAAGGATGATAGAAATGGAAAACTTGACTACAAAAGTGATGAAGGTATCTTCCTAGGTTATTCAACCAAAAGAAAGGCTTATAAATGTCTTAACAAGTCATCTAACAAAATCATTGAAAGTGAAAATGTGAAAATAGATGAATTTGTAGAAAAGAATGATAAGGAAAGAAAAAAGGAACAAGAAGACTACAACATGTTTGTTTATATAGAACCTGACACTCTTCCCGAGAAATAGTGTGTCACTCTTGAGCATCAGAACATTGAAACTGAACATCAGACTGCAATTACTAAAAAATTAGGAAAATCCTCAAGATGACGTTCTGAGGGATGGAGATTAGAATGAAGGTCAAGAAGCTGATCAAAATGATGAACACAAAGCTAAACCAAAACTTGCCAAGTATGTCAAAAGAAATCATCTACAAAATCAAATCATAGGAGATAAGAAGGCTGGAACAAGAACAAGAAGTAAGTCACTAAACACAAGATGCTTACTTTGTGATTTTGCACCTAAAAATATTTATAATGCACTTGAAAATGAGGAATGGATCAGTGCTATGAAGGAAGAAATAGAATAGATGGAGAAGAAAAATACATGGACACTAGTACTGAGACCAGATGACAAGAATGTCATCGGTAGAAAATGGATATTTAGAAACAAGATGAATGAGAAAGGAGAAGTCACTAGAAACAAAACAAGATTGGTATGCAAGGGATATGCACAAGAAGAAGGTATAGATTAGGGTGAAAAATTTGCACCCATTGCTAGACTAGAAGGATTTAGAATCTTACTTGCTTATGTTGCATTCAAAGGATTCAAGGTATACCAGATGGATGTCAAATCTGCATTCCTAAATGGAATACTTGAAGAAGAAGTATACATTAAACAACCAGAAGGGTTTGTTGATCTAGACAAGAGAAACATGGTATGTAGACTACATAAAGCCTTCTATGGATTAAAACAAGAACCTAGAGCCTGGTATGAAAGACTTCACTCCTATCTCATTAGCATTACATTTTTTAGAATAAGTGAAAATAGCAATCCGTACTTAAAAGAAGATACCGCTGGTAATATTCTGACTGCTGAAATTTTTGTTGATGATATATTTTTGGGGGAAATTAATTTTTATGCAAATCCTTTGCTAATGAAATGAGAAAAGAGTTTGAAATGTCTATGTTTGGGGAGATCAAATTCTTTCTTGGTCTACAGATTCTTAAACAAGATGCATGAATTTATATCACTCAGTCCAAATACATCAAGGAAGTGCTAAATATATTCAAGATGGAAGATTCCAAACCAATTGGAACACCTAAGGCTATTGGATGAAAGCTGACAAAAGAAGACAAATCCAATGAGGTAAACCAAACCTTGTATAGATCTATGATTAGAAAACTAATGTATGTTGTTCATACTAGACCAGATATAGCACATGCAGTGGGAATAGTTGTAAGATTCTCTGCTAATCCCAAAGAATCACATATGATTGTTGTCAAAATAATTTTGAGATATCTAAAGAACACCGAGGACTATGGCTTATGATACAAAAGAGAAGGAAAATTTGAGCTACAAGTCTATACAGATGTTGATTGGGCTAGAAACAATTATGACCAAAAGAGCACAACTGGAGGAGCATTATTCATGGGTGATAGACTTGTCACATGGATAAGAAAGAAGCAAGGATGAATCTCTCATTCTACTATAGAACAAGAGTATGTGGTTGCTGCTGCAAATTGCTCCAATATTGCATGGATCAAACAATTGCTGGAAGGTATGAATATCAAGATCAATGAACCAGTGATTATCTACTGTGATAACACCAGTGCAATTAAAATTTCTAAGAATCCAGTCATGCATGCTAAGACTAAGAATATTTCTATCAAGCATCACTATCTTAGAGAACAAGTTCAAGCAAAGAAAGTGACACTGGAATATGTTCAATCAAAGGAATAGTTAGCTGATATATTCACCAAGTCATTACCGAAGGATACTTTTGAGTACTTGAGATAGAGACTAGGGGTCCAACCCTTGTCTAACAGTTAGTAAGCTAACTAGAAGGTTGCAACATCCTACACATA
This sequence comes from Thuja plicata, assembly GCA_018584345.1. NCBI lineage: Eukaryota > Viridiplantae > Streptophyta > Pinopsida > Cupressales > Cupressaceae > Thuja > Thuja plicata. The sequence goes on along the minus strand of MU225713.1, from coordinate 307,933 downwards.
ATCTTAAAATCATTCATGTTAATGCAAACACAAATATGGACAGGAAAAAATACATTTGTACAAAGCAAGGTATAAATCTACACCGAACACTAGCAATACATCAGAAATTGCTCTATTGCTCGATGATGCTATGATCTATTTCTCAGTGTCATTCACTCCCCAATTTCTCAGTGTGTAGATTTGTAGAGTAGTATTTCAGATGCTGAGCAATAGAGCACAACATCATTGAGTAGAATCAAAGTGGAGAAAAGGTATTAACAGAGATATATTGATCAGATAAGTTTTGTGAGATTACAATAGATCTAAAAATCTGCAAGTATAAGTTGTATATGTGAATAGATCATGCTGTTTGATTTTAACCATTGATTTAGAAAGTCTCTTAACTGAGCAGGATTTAAAGATCCTTTCTATATTGAGATACATCCTAAGGAGTATCAAAAAGTTTGATCATGAAGATAGTATAGAGATGCCAGATACCATTTGACAAACCAGAAGTGTTTAGACAAGGAAGGTAGCATAGAGATGCCCGATATCAAGTAACAGACTAAAATTTTAAATCCTCTAACAAGGTCACACCTAACAGTGTGTTTGTAAGCTTTAACAGGGTTGGCTCTTCACTGAGCTCACTTCAGAAGAGTGAAAATTTTGGGTTACTGGTCCCAAGTGGTTTTTCCCTTAACATGGTTTCCATGTTAAAAATCCATGTGTCAATGTGTTTATGAGTCATTACTTTAGTGTTTTTCATTACACATAGCTTAATTGGATTGATCGGTATACTCTAGATAATTTACTATCTTTCGGTAAATTAACATACTGCTATTTGGTAAACATATAGTAAGAGGTTTTACAAAGCATTTCGAGCAGTAGTAAATTAATAATAGTATTTGAAGGCATTCATCTTATAGGACTGAAGACAACTAGAGGCTTAATATTGTGTTACTAAGTTTTAAGGGTTGATTATTGGAATATTTTTTACACCACTGATTTACCCCCCTCTCAATTATTACTAACAGAGGATGAGTTAGTAAAATTGGCTTTTACTGTACTTACTAAAGCAAAGGAGTGATTGGAGCAAAAAGGTGACAAGAAGGCTAAGGTAATAACTAGAGAAATTTATAGTGTGAAAAAATTTATCCCAGTACCTATTGTTTTCCAGAATAGAAATGATATTGAAAACTTAAAGATAACACTTGATGAGTTTGATGCTTATTATGAGAACTTGGTAAAGATTGCAGAAGAAAAGAACTACTCAGAAAATAAATTGTCTGAATTTTACCAATCTATCTCATGGGACTTGGGCATTCTAAAAACTACTACAGAAAATGCTAAGAGATGTTTGCACATGGTAGAACACTATTCAGTTATTGCATAATTCATATCAGGCATGTTCAGAACATTGAAGACATTATTGCCAAGGACAGGGCAACGTTGAACAACATGATGGAAAATTGTGAGACCTCCTCACAATTTGTAATGGATGTGGACAAAGAAGTAAACAAAATTTTGGCCAAACTAAATGTATTGAATATTGAGAAAGGGAGAGTCTTGACAAGATTTAGTTTTTTGAAGAGTTTAATCACTCCTAATCTATCAATTATTGAAGCACACTTATTAGACATGGAGAATATGATAGAATCATTGGATAACTCTATGCCAACAGAGTTGAAAGATGTGGAGAAAACATCATTTTCATTGAATGGACTAATTCATGTTAGTAAACTATTGCTTAAGTCATGGAGTACATAAGTGAATATCTTGGAAGATTCCTTTCAAGATATTCTGAAATTGGTGAGAAAGCACTAATCTTATTACTTTTTATGCACCTTTGTCATTGTTGTCAAAGGGGGAGAAGAGAGAAGAGAAAAATGAATAAGGAGAAGAGGAGAAGATAATGTATAAGTCAGAAGAGAAAAATAAAATAGAGAAAGGAGAGACATTTTTTGTTTTGTTGGAACACTTAGTCATTTTTTTGTTAAGTGTTGTCATCAATGCCAAAGCAAGAGATTGTTGGAAAGTGATCAATTTTTTATGATGTGATTCAATTTTTGGTTGTCATTTATGGAAACACATCTGGCTTACGGATTGATTCCTTCAAAGTTAAGTTTTGGTGACTCTGAAATTGGCTAAGTAAAGAGGCATAAATATAGAGGTATTTTGAGTATCAAAGATCAAGATCGATGAGTTACGGAAAGTGATTTTAGAAGAAGATAATATAAGGTATGTGTGACCTCCACCTAAGATCAATTTTTTTGGGGTAATGTTTACAATAAGTTAGACAGATTTGAAGATAGATAGACAGGCAACAAAACAATGATACAAAGCAGCTGGACAAAAGTGATGATTCAGGGAGTATGACATGGACTCCTAGCAATCAGAGTTGGATTATGATTTTTGATAACCTATATTTTAATTATGTAAGAGTGTCAAATATGCATTTGATATTTGCTTTATTAAATGTATTTTTATTGAGAGCCAACTATGTAATATTTTTATTTGAGAGCCGACTTGGAGATATAGATGTGGTGAACAGATTTTTGATGTGATATATGAATGGCAGAGAAGAGGGTGACAGAGATCGTTGATGAAATATGGCTAGAACTATCTAAGAATTAGAGATGCTTGTTTTTTTCATTACTGAGAACATTTTGTAACAGAACTATATTGCAAGAGATGTATTCTTAGTTGGCCCCTAATAGGGTGTTGTATACCTTTAACAGGGTTGTTATTACTTTAACAAGGAAATGTACTATGTAATATTTAGCTCCTAACAGGGCTAGGTCTCCTAACAGGGACACTATACTTTAGTGCATGCTTGTGGGTACTATCCCAACTGGGGTTTTCCCTTGGCCAGGGTTTCCTCGACAACAAATAATGGTTTTATTAGTACTATGTTATTTTATTATGTTCTTTTCATTTGTGCATGCATATGGTTAATGTTCAATTGGCTGAAAAGGTTAATTAAGTGTTGTAATATTGATTCACACCCCCTCTCAGTATTACCTAATCCTAAAAGTTTCACATTTTTCCATTATCATATTGTATCCTTACTTCTGATGTAGCACATATGTCCTAGGTGGAACAATCCTAGCATGTGTAGACTTTCTTAGGATGGCCTTAGCCCTCTCTGGATCTACTTTTATTAATGCCTCTTTCTTTTGATTTAATGTCTACATGAAATCCATAAATAGAGACATCAATAAATCAATCTTCTTATCCCAAGGATGGAAGTCTTCAAAGGATCATATCCTCTATCAAAATGTTTTACAAAGTCCAAGGTCTTCTTGTAGACTAGCCACTTTTATTTCTTAATTTATTTCTCTTGTAAAATCAATTCATTTCTGATTATGTCCTCTAGAAAGTTGAATTGATGATCCAATACAAAAAACTTTGTTCTTTTCCTAAACATATCACTTATGAATCCTTCAGTGTCAGCACATCTCATCACTTATGTCGTAATATAATAAAGTTCAAGGTATTTATGTAAATGTTTACATCCCCCTTTGGTGATAAAAAACTGGTGTACAATTGTAAAAGTAGGAAAGATTGTACCTTTCCCTTTTTCTGTCAAAGCCTCCTCTTGTAGCCCACCAATTTGTTTGACGATTTCTGCAATGCCTACCTTAAGAGGGACTTGATATAGGAGCATATTTGGAACTCCTCTAAAACCATACACTCTGAAGACTGTTAAAATAGGGTATAAAATGATATCACCCCAATTATCTACTATTTGAAAGGTTTGAGAAAATTCCTTTGGTCTTAAAAGATTCAATAAACCTTTGGGGATTCTTGGATTGTCTGAGAATAATAAGGCTCTAAGCTTGGAAGAAAAACACTTGTCAAAGGTGATGAAATTGGCCTATTTCCTATGCCATGGAAAATTTATACTCCATAGTTGGACATGCATCTCTTTATCATCTTTGACCCTCATTAGATCTATCTCATTTTTGAAATAATCAACACACCTGAACTGGATCATATGCATTAACATGGAGTACCAACCAAAGGGCTTGGCTACCTTTGCATTTTTTGTGCCTATAAAACCATGGTGAATCAAATCAGAAATATAAGAGGAAAAATAAAAAATAATAGCCAAGTGTGGATGAAGAATTTGGACCATCATGAGCATTTAGTGAATAGGTATTTTTGTTTCTTATCCTCTCCAATGATATGACTCAGGGCATTGTACACACCTCTAGCCTTTGGATTTAAATAATCCAACTTGAATGGTTCTGGTGTATTAGGTCCTACCACAACCAAGTATCCTATCTTGTTAAATAATTCCTTCAAGGGTCCACTTCTGAGGTATTTTCTTTGAGCCTTATATACCTCCTTTAATTTATCAAAGTCAATATTCTCCATTTGAACAGAGAGATCATTTAATTGGAACACCTCCCTTAGTTCCTCAGTTGTGATGCTTACTAATTCCTTTCCATTTATGTCCCTCACAACCCTATAAAGACTATCATAGATCTCTACAATTTTGATTAATAAATCCATGTCCATTAAGACTCCAGGGACTACTAACTTTCCCACATCAAACTGCTAGATGTTACTATTTGGGGAAAATGCATTCCTCTGGCTAAAAGCTACTTTAAACAATCCAAGACCAGGCATGCTAATTTTTGCATCTCTTGCCCATCTGCCCCTATCATACAAACCCTCCCCAATTTTAAAACAAAGATGTTTTGGTACTATTTCCTTGAGTTTGGTAGTGTCATTTTTTGACCTAGGTAGTTGTAAGAAATCCTCACACACATTTCTCTCCTGATAATCTCTTTTTCCTGAAATTTCTCTTCTGGGTGCCATTCTTAATTTAGGATTTCTAGAACAATAGGTAACAGCTTCGCATGCAAAAAAATCTACTTTCTTCACAACACCAAAACCCTACTATGAATTCAATTCACAATGTTCATGAATGTAGTCTTAGAAAAACTTACCCGTTCTGCAAAAGTTGGAAAACAGACAACAAACACTAGTGCAACTTTGCTCCAATCACTTCATCAATCATGTCTTTCAAAAAATTGAATAGACAATCTTATACATTATCTTAACTCTAATTAGCATTTAATTCTCACTAAGATGGCCATATGCTTCACCATTACTTTTGCCTTATTTGAAATTTCACGGCCCAATGGTTTAGAATTTTTTTTTCTTTATCAGAGTAACCAGTTTAAAACATGACCATAGATCTCAACCACTTCGTATTAAATCCTGCGGCTAGCAATGATTAATGAAGACTACCATCAATTTGGACATGTTTTCATTAGGTGCAATGCCTTGATGAGTAGATTTTGATCATATTTTGGCTGAGCCTTTGCACTATCCATCCTATTAACATCAACTTGCAGTGTCTTTACATTCCTTTACAACCTGCAACTCATGACCTCATTAATGTTATGTGTCACTTAAGCATGATGACTCAAAGGTTAATCTCCTTACATCTCCAACTTAAGGCTTCACAGTCACCATTGGATCCTTTTAAAACTGTCAGTGTTTTACTTTCCTTTACTTCCAGCTAGGTCCCATCACTTATCCACATGTCGTGCTAGCGCAATGCCTTAGAAGATAGATCATGATCATGTTTTCTTTGAGGCTTTATGTCCTTCATCCGATAAAAACCCACTTGACCACATATTAACCTTACCACTCACTTCATAACTACAGGCCCCATAAACCCATGTAGGAAACGTGGCAGTGAGGTGCAATGCCTCAAAGATTATCTGTTCTGCATCTTGTGATTGAGGAATCATGACAATCATTAGATTTGATTTGACTTGATCACATGTTACTTAACCACCATCTTACTGAATATAGCTTTAAACTCTCAGATAGGACATGCATCATCTAGGTGCAATGCCTTAATGGTTAAATACTTTACATCTCTAGGTTGAGGCATTAGGCCATCCGCACGATCATATCTAACATGAACATTGTTTACTTTACCTTAACTACAGAGTCAGACCCACTTGGAACACATGGTAGAAATGTGCAATGCCTTAATAGTTAGTCAAACTGCATCTCTATCCTGATGCTTTACACCAAGCATTGGATGAACTTTAAGGTACATCATCTTTACTTTATCCTTTATCACTGAGTAGGGCCCATGATATGCCAAGTGTCACTTAGGCATAATGCCTTGATAATTAGATCTTGATCATCTTTCTACTGAGAGTTTACACCAACCACATGATCAAGTCTAATGTGCTTACCTTTTACTTTGACTTCTCTGACTTCATCCGGACCCACTGGGATAGATGTCACATAGGTGCAATTCCTTGAATGATAGATTAAATTCATCTTGATATTAAGGCAATGTGATGTCCATCGGATCAAATAGAATCTTCATGCATTTTATAATAACCTTTTAACATATATCGGACCCACCAAATACATGAGGCCTTCAGGTGCAATGCCCTGATTGGTAGATCTTGATCATCTTTTGGTTGAGGCAATGTGCTATCCGTTGGATAAAATTAAATTTGCATGACACGTTATGTAAAAATAAAAATGTTCACGGGGAATCTAGGCTTAGGATAAATAATTAAAGGATTAGTTCTTTAGGATAAACAAAAGTATAGCCCCACCTGATGATGAAATAAACACATGAGCTCATAAGACTTTAAGTGACAAAATAAAGTAACTCAAAATTAGAACAAGCGCTAGAACCTTAGGGTTTTAGATCAACAACCCAAAGCTTGAAAAAACAACTAATAGGGTTTTAAACAACACAGAACCTAGCTTAAATCTTTGAAACACATGACTTATCAGTTGTGCTGAAAGTTTTTATGTAGCCCTAACACAATGGATGTGGCTTTTGAGGATTTTATTTATGTAATTATGGTGGTCTATCAAGATGACCTAACTTCTTACTCCAAAAGGGCAAAAGATCATTGCAAGTATTTGGATAAAATATTTTAGAGAGCCCTTGAATATGGAATATCATTGAACCCAAAGAAATGTCAGTTTGTAGTTACTGAAGGAAAATTGTTAGGACATATTGTATCCAAAGATGGAGTGAGAATAGATCCCAAAAGAATTGCAGAAATAGATAAAATTGAGGTCCCTAAGAATGTCAAAGGGATCCAATCTTTCTTTGGGAAAATAAACTTTGTGAGAACGGTTGTCCCAAAATTTTTAGAGATATTTAAACTAATTGATGCAATGTTGAAAAGGGGTGCAGACATGAAATGGACTGATGAGGCTTTAGAAGAATTTATTAATATCAAAAAGGCAATTAAGGAGGCTCCTATTATCAAGTCCCCAGATTATACCAAACCATTTCAACTATTTTCTTTTGCATCATACCATACTATTCCAGTTGTCCTATTAAAAAAGAATAATGAAGGTTATGAATAACCAATAGCATTTTTTAGTAACTCTCTTCAAGCCTCGGAGTTGAATTATGATATAAATGAAAAACAAACTTATGTACTTGTGAAAGCAGTAAAATCCTTTAGGAATTATTTTGTTGGGGAAAAAGTAATAGCCTATGTTCCTAATGCGGAAATAAAGCATATATTCAGATAGTCAAAAGTCACTAGGAAAAGATGTAGATGGGTGAATCAAATTCAGGAATTTGCTATAGAAATTCAGATTACTAAAATTGTTAGAGGACTAGGGTTAGCAAAACTAATGGAAGAATTAAACATGGATGCATTACAGGTTAATCAGATGGATTTAAGTTAAAATAAAACAATTATTGAAATGTTCCCTTGGTACACTAATATAGTACATTTCTTAAAACACATGAAATGTCTAGAAAGCCTTACAGATAGTTAGAAGAGGACAATAAAACTGCAGGGATCTAAATATGTCTTGATACAAGGGGATTTGCATTAGAAAAATAGGGATGGTATACTTATTTTTTGTTTAAATGTGTTCCAAGCTGAGAAAGTGCTTAAGGATCTTCATGATGGGGCATGTGGGGGAAATTTTTTAGCAAAGACAATTGCCCATAAAATATTGAATGTGGGATACTATTGGTCATGCCTATTTAAAGACTATTATGCATATATTCAAAAATGTGAAGCATGTCAAAAATTTTCAAGAAAGATCAAATACAACGGTGCATTACATCTTAAACCCATGTCAACTGAAGAACCGTTTAAAATGGGGGTAATAGACTTCATAGGGGAAATCATTGATACTTCTAGTGGTGTATGTAATACCTACCCCTTTGTATGTCTGTCTATATCAGTTTCTGATCTCTTTTAGACCATAGTATGTATGTGTTAGCTCTTTCAGGTAATTTTAGGGATATTCATGCGTTAATTTTCAGTATGTTATTGATCCATTATTGTCATGTTGTATCTTTTGTGTATATGGGATTTATGGTTATTTAATGATGCTTATGTATATGTTAGGATTTCATTTTGATTATGGTTTTCTGACAATACTGACCCTAGATTTATATGCACATGGATCATTGTATGTTTTGCATTACTGTTTGATGTGTTGGGTATGGTATGGGATAGTCGTAGTTACTTGCTTCAATGAGATCCACATGATAACCTGGTATCAACCATTATTTTCCATATGATATATGTATGTATGTTCGTCTTTGTGATGACAAGTTTGCAGGTACTGGGCTACGTCTTCCCTAAATTGGCAGAAGTGAGCGTGTCTTGTCGCATTAATCTCAATGGTAAGAGAGGGGAGATGCTTTTTAGGTCCAAATCCCATCCTAAACCTTATTGTCCTAGTTATTGGATAAGTATTTGTTTGGCTACCTTACCAAATTCGTATAGTTGATAGGAATTCATGTATCCCTTTCCTTGTGCAGTTTGATTTTTGTATGTGTTTGATTTTAGGTGCTTGATGTGATTATGTGGGTGTTATATCATGTTATTTATTTAGTTGAATATTATTGCAATTAATTATTAAATATAGGGTATTTAATTAATTGAAAATTGAATTAAATACCTATGTTTAATTGTAAGTTTAATTAAACTGCAATTATTGAATATTAATATTTAATTGAAAATTAGAGTAAATATGCTTTTATACTTAATAAAATAATTGAATGTTAAGTTGCATGGATTATTGTACTTTAAATATTCATGTTATTTAAATTAATATTTTATTATTTACATGTGCAAGTTTTGGTTGAAAAATTATTTTCAAACTCAAGAGATCTCGACTTGATTTTAGGAGTCAAAGTTGAGTTGTGCAAGTAATTAGATATTTTAATTAATTAGTTGTTATTTTCTTTCAATTTTGGATAGAGTCCTTTTAGGAGTTAACTGAATGTGTTGTCATGAGGGTTTTGCATGATTAGGGGAAGTTGATCCTCATTAGGGGGATTATCCTCTCATTTCCCTCATAACAGGTTTTTGGATTTGTAGAGCTCTTGGTGATTTGGGGTTTTTGAAGGATTGTGGATTGTTGTGGATTATTGTTGCTTTGAAGTTTTTAAAATTTTTCTTGCTTGTGTGTGTGCTTGGATCTTCATAGTTTCCAGATCTGTGGTCAAATTGTGCTTGAAGGGTTTCAGATTTACTTCCATCTTCCAAGCCACATTTCTCCATTTCTAGCATTGGAATCAAGGTAGGCTTTGTTTGCTATGTATGGTTTCAATTTTGTAGATCTGAGGTTTTCAATGTTGATTTAGTGCATGTTTGTTATTTTGGCTTTTAAATGGCTTGTTGTTGTTTATACATTTTTGGGTGTTCATTAGAACCCTAGATCTAAATTTCTTTCATTCTATGTATTCTTAGCATTGTAGGGTTATGCTGTCAAAATTTTGGGAAGAAATTCCCTCTAGATCTCTTAAAAAATGAAAAATTAATCCTTTCTATAGTTTGAACTATAGAGGAAATTAAATTTATGGTTTATTAATGTTTTGATGTTTTCGGGGTTTATGAGAATCTTAGATCTATCATTTTCATGTTTATATGTTTCTTAGCATAGTACCCTTATGCTGTCAAAAATTTCATGAATAGATCTCTCATTAATCTCCTAGAAATCAAAAAATTAAACCCTGCCTATAGTCCTAACTATAGGGAAATATAAATTATTTAGTTCTATGTAATTTCATTGTAAAAAAATTAACTCTCTGGAAAAACAAGACTGGTGGATTAAAAACTAATTTACCCAGAAAAGGAAAGAAAATAGAAAAGACAAAAAAATAAATCCTCCTTTGATTTTCCATTTTCAGATTATTAAATAAAAATAAATTTAAGAAAATATAAACAAACAGTTTTAAAAAAAAAAATGCACTTGTTATAAGTAAAGATTTTTTATTTTTTTTTTAAATTTAAAAAAAAAAAGATATATTTGAGGAAGGGGTGGTGGGACCCCATCCCCACCAACCCCCCTTACCCACCTTGGCGTGCAGTTTACTAAGCGCATGGGGAGGGAGGACAGTGGTCCCCCCACGGTCCTTAAAGGACTGCGCATGCTACGCTGTGCATGGCAGGGGGTGGGGAACCCGCGTGGGCCCCCCCAATATTATTTGCAATAAAGTTTGTAAAACAAACATTTTAGATTTAAAGTTTTCTTTGTTAATTTTATTTCGTTTAAAAATTAATAATTTTTAAATTAGTTTAAATACATTTCACTATTAATTAAATTAATTTTTGTTTTAAGTTCAAAATTATTAATTGAGGTTTTATCATTTGTAATTTAATTAATATAAGGTTGTTAGATTACTTAGCTAATAAGCATGTTCAATTTATGTAAATTAATTAACACATTATATATATATAGTTTTGATTTAGTATATTAATGGTTAATTATGTTTTAATATATTGATTATTAATTTAAATTAATAGTTACTATTAATTTTAAATTAATATATTGATTATTAGTATAATTAATTTATTAATATGTTTAATTAATTACTTTAGTAAAAATGTAATTGTTTAATCTAAGCTAATCAAGATTGACCTTAATTGTGGAGTTACGAGGTAACTGGAGACTTTAGGGGTAGACAATTAATTTGATATAATTAATGAATATTCTGATTAGTTTATTTAATTACTAGAGGTGGTTCTTAAATGAAGTTAATGCAAATGATCTTAGTTATTTCAGATTAAGTGATTGTCTAATTGGAGTTTATGTTCGCGCTATCTATGAATGATTAAATGCTTATAGTTCATTTTTCAGTCTTTTAAGATATTTTTGTTTCTATGCATCATTGTGATTCTCTTTTGATTAAATTTATTATTTTGGGGGCATTACAGTGTACACAAATAGATTTTGGTGGCCACTGACTACTCCACCAAGTAGGTAGAATCCATACCTACTAGACAGGTTACTAGTAAGATTGTGATCAAATTCCTGACTGAAAACATATTAACAAGATTTGGTGTTCCTCATAAATTTTTTTGTGATAATGCCATGTGTTTCAGATCTTTAGAGTTTACTAAATTTCATGAGAAATATGAAATAAAGATTCCTTATTCATCCCCTTATCACCCATAAGGAAATGGCCAAGCAAAATCAAGTAATAAAAATATAATGAAAATCATCAAAGAATGTTGAGCAACAACAAGAGAGCATGGGATTTGAATTTACCACTTGCACTTTGGGAAGACAAAATTATAATCAAGAAATCTACTGGATATGCACCATATAAAATTGTCCATGGAAGGAAAGCTTAGTTACCATTGAACAATTTATTACCAGTATATAAATTTGTAAATGAAGAATAGTGGGAGGAGGTGGACTTCATGGAGGATATATTTTATCAGCTTGTAGAGTTGGATGAAATAAGGAATCAAGCTCAGGAAGTAAATCATGAATTACAACAGTAAGTGAAGGTTTTGTTTGATAAGAAGACCACAGAAAGAAAGTTTCAAGAAGGAGATTTGGTTTTGAGATGGAATGTAAAAGATCAGGAAAAAGGAAGACATGGAAAATTCAATTATTTATGGGTAGGTCCTTTTGTTATCATTGGTAAAGGAGGTGAGAATTCTTATCTCTTACAATATTTAGAAGGTCATGCTCATGAGCTTCTAGTAAATGATCAATATTTTAAACCCTTCTTCTCTTGAAAGTTTTAAAAGGAAATTTCTTTTTCTTATTTATATACTATGTATTATGATATTTTTTTCTTCTAATGGTCTACTTCCTCAGAGATAATCGAGGTCTTGTTTTGTCTAAGTATGAACACACATCCCAAGAAAGAGCCACTGGTGCAACCAAAATTTGCAAACCAATCTGAATGTCCAAATAGCTCAGGGAAGTACTCTTTATATTCATATCATTCATAGTTTATTTATTGTGTATCTTTCTATTTCATAAATTATGCTATTGTTTAAATCTTACATCTCTCAACCTACATGTTTATATTTAAATTCATATTTATAGCTTTTATGTATATCTTCGTGGGTTTTTATTATTTTATTCTTTTGCGCAAATCCATTTGATGATTTAAAGCCTCAACGAGGATCAATGACTGGCATTTTTCCTTAAACGAAAAAATGAACAATATTTATTCATTAAGGCATCACGACTAGCTTCCATGTTTTTGATGAGATCTCACTTGACTAAGGTCAAATTATTTAAACATTGATAAAATCAAATCTCATACGAGGGTCAGCGTGTTTTTTCTAAGTGAAGCTATAGATCTTTTAATCATTAAGGGAATGCAACTAACTGCCACATGTCCTGGCCTCACTATAGTATGAGCTATGAAAATGGAATATATATAGTTAAATATCAGACTAGATCTACAATTGGCATTATCCCGCTAGGGGAAGATGCAAATTATTCATCCATTAAGGGATCACAATTGGCGACATGTTTCCCGACCCCACTAAAGTTATGAGTGGAGACAGGTTAATAAATGGTTAAAATTTAGCGATGATCTATGGTGGGTGTAATGCCTCTAAGAAAAGATGCAAATTTTTTAACCTTCAAGGGAACGTGACTAGGTGACACATATCCTGGGCTTGCCAAAGTATGAGATGGTGAGACAATAAGGATACAAATGGCAATACATGATTCATTGAGCAGGATAAATGAGGATACACATCATCTCCAAAGTTGGTTAAATTGTGAATTACTAAAGTTCCTATCTTTATCACATGGGTTTAATCAATGGTCATGTCTTAACTAAAAGGGAAAGATGATAGGGAGTTATGAGAGACTAGAGATTGATCAACGGTTAAAGCTCAGTGAAAATCTATGGCAGGTGTGGTGCCTCAAAGGAGAGATGCATGAACTTTACCCATCAAGGCATCATGAAAAAGAAACACGTCTCAAACCCACATACTCTAAGTAATGTGATCATCTGTTAAAACATGGAAAGCATTAATGGTAGGCATAATCCATTGATTGATAGATGCATGAGTTTTATCCATTAAGGCATTGTGAGATTCTAACACGTGTCCCTAACGGGATAAAGGACATAATTCTTGGGTGGCAATGTCAAAGGGGATTTTATATACCATTTTATTTAATAGGTTAATTATATTTTATATTAATGATGGTTTTATCTATTAAGTTGATACGTCATTATCATCTTCATGCAGGGTTTTGAAGGTGGAAAATATTATGATTCATCTGCTAATGAGATTATGTGATCTTAAGGGACTATGAAGACATGCAAATGTTCCTAAATGAATATTTAAAAGGATTGAGGATGCTTGAAGATGGTCGATAAAGATGAGAAAAGTATGATAATATTCATTATCATAATGATATATTTGGATGAATATATGGTCAAAGTTCCATAGTGATTACATGTAGAATTATTATTATATCGAACATACTATTTAGGATTGGTTAATTATCATTATTATGGATCCTTATAGTCAAAAAAAATTTTTAGACAAGGATGATAATCATTCTTTAATTGTAATTGTATTATTCAGTTGTTGATCCTAGGGTTAGGTTTTTATTATGAAGAGACACATTAGTCTTAAGCTTGTATGCATCCCTTAGATTATATATAAATAGGGATTCCAAGACCATGTGAAGGGGATTATATTTATCATTATTATAGTCAAATTGGATAAATTTGATCAAGAACTATAACATGAACTTGGATGTACCATTTTTTCAAAATCAATAAAGATAAGTGCTTTTTTCTTTGATCTGTAGGAATTGATTCAACTACATTTTTGATTAGTCCCTTGGATAAAATATTTTGATTTTATTTAAAGTAATAGTTAGATGTTGCATGCTTTTGACTAAATTAACAAATTTATCATTAATTGGTATTTTCATCTTGCATGGTTAAATTCAATTGATTTGTGGCAAAAATCAATTGGTCTGTCATTTGAAAAGTTAAATTCAATTGAAATAGAGCTCTATGGATTTATCTTGAGATACATGCTCATTTGAACACCTTTGAAGTGATAGGTTTCTTGCAAACTATCTCTAAGGTTGTACATAGGGTTGGGATGATTTTGACTCTATTGCCCATGATAAAATAAGTCACTGATCTATTCATTTATTGAATTGTGGTTATTCAGTTCATTGTTTAAGTTTTTTAATATTGCGCATGACTCTTTAAACCAACTTATCAATAGCTCAATCTCCCTTTCTCAGAACTCATATCAATATCTCCTCCCACCCACTACAGATATTCTAGAAGCGGGGCCCACAATTGAGAGAAAACTATCTCCCTATGCCATAGAATAGTAGGGGCCGCTCAACAATAGAATAGAGGGCCTCCCACCCACCTGACAGCATGGGGGCCCCCTACCTATATAGCTATAACTTTCCCCCATTAGTTATAATAGGAGCGGGGGCTACCCCCTACCTATATAGCTTAGCTTAACTCGGGGGCCCCCCTTTCTCTATACTATATAGTAGGGGCGACATATAATAGCTCATTTATTCTCTCATATTACATATAGAAAATTGAGCCATCTTTCTGCTAGAACTCATCGTCTCACCCAGGTCGATTCTAGCATAAATGATCTGATTGACCATGCCTTTGTGGGTTTGGGGCTACGGCTTATATTGCCGGTGCACAGGGTTGCGGCTTATATTGCCGGTGTAGAGGAACTCTATTGAAATGGTAAGATGAAAGTAGCTACAAATACGATTATAAATAAAAAAAATCAGAACATAATATGTGTTTATGTCACTATTGGTCAATCCATCTGTTTCATTTCAATTACATACATATTTACTAAACATTCTTTCAATTACTCAAAGTATTTCAGTTTTGTAGATTATAATATATTATATTCAGTTTGATTTCTTTCAATTTCTTTTGCCATATCTTGAGAGAGAAGATTTGGAATGTGTTTTATCCACTATAAAAAGCCTTAAGACTTAAAGGATAAGCTAAGGTATAGGCCTACCAGCCTTGGTTCTGCAGAGCCAAAATTATAGAAGGTTTAACCATGCCTTGGTTGAATCTTGTTAGTTGGCCAAATCACTTGGGTTTCCCAACATTGGATTGGAAATTCTGGTGGAACCCATGTCAACAAACTGACTTACATCCATTCTCATTTAGGGAAGTATCTATTTACACATACTTACTTGTCTTTTATAGATTCTATTGTTTACCATCTTTCTCTTATCGAAATACTATCATTCACTTTCATATGTCTTGTGGTTTAATATTTTGAAATTCTCTTTATCCTTGAATCATTTTCTTAAGATTCTCTTTCAATAAAGGAATCTAGGAACCTGATCTTGTGACTTTCTCCCCTTAAAGACATAATGAAAATTAGTATTTAATATGATTTTGAAAGTCTTATGAGATGTTTTCATATAAATCCTAATGCAATTAAATGGAATTTTGCATATCTAACCATTGCATTATTAATTTCTAAATTCATATCAATGGTAGAAGCAATTAACTTACAATCATGAACTAAAAGATAATATTTTGAGGAGAATCGTATCTTTGGTTTAATGCTGCCTTCAAGTGTTTTTATGTTTTGAAAAGGATTGATCTTGATTTAATTAATCCTTCATTCATTTGAATATTCATTATTTTCGATAAAAGAATGATGTTGTTGTTTATGATTATGATTTTAAGATTACAAGATATTAAAGTTTG
>MU225713.1:267976-284211 GCA_018584345.1 Thuja plicata | reverse complement strand
AAAAGTATTAAAAAGATTCAATCTTTTTTTGGACAAATCAACTTTGTAAGGAGGTTTGTCCCAAACTTTTTAGAGATAATTAAACCCATTGCTATAATGTTGAAAAAGGGTGCAAACATGAAATGGAAAAATGAAGCTTTGGAGGAATTTTTAAAGATTAAAAAGGCAATTAAGGAAGCCCCTATTCTCAAATCCCCAAATTATACTAAGCCATTTCAGTTGTTCTCTTTTGCATAATATCATACCATTGCTGTTGTCTTATTGCAAAAGAATGATGAAGGATACGAACAACCAATAGAATTCTTTAGTAAAACCCTTCAAGATTCTCAGTTAAAATATGATATTAATGAGAAATGAGCTTATGCTCTTGTAAAGGTAGTGAAATATTTTAGGCCTTATTTGGTTGGTGCAAAAGTGTTAGCCTATGTTCCCAATGCAGTAGTAAAGGATATATTCAGACAATCAGAAGTCACTGCGAGAAAATGTAGATGAGTAAATCAGATTTAGGAGTTTGACATAGAAATCTAAATCACTAGGATTATTAGAGGAAAAGGATTAGAAAAGTTAATGGCAGAGTCAAATATGGATGCA
The DNA here is from genome assembly GCA_018584345.1 of Thuja plicata. Classification (NCBI taxonomy): domain Eukaryota; kingdom Viridiplantae; phylum Streptophyta; class Pinopsida; order Cupressales; family Cupressaceae; genus Thuja; species Thuja plicata. The sequence continues at coordinate 283,620 of MU225713.1, read as the reverse complement.
TTACAAGTAAATCATATTGATCTAAGTGAAACTCATACAAGTATTGAAAGATGCCCTTGGTACACTAAGATAGTATATATTTTGAAATACATGAAATGTCCTGAGAACATTACAGATAGTCAGAAGAGGACAATAAAGTTACAAGTATCTAAGTATGTCTTGATGCAAGGAGATCTATATTGGAAAAATAGGGATGGTATACTTCTCTTTTGTTTAGATACATACCAAGCTAAAGAAGTGCTAAAAGATCTCCATGATGGAGCATGTGGTGGACACTTTTCAGCAAAGACCACTGCACATAAGATATTGAATGTAGGATACTATTGGCCCTGCATATTTAAGGATTGCCATGAATATGTTTAGAAATGTGAAGCATGTCAGAGATTTTCAGGAAAACTCAAATATAATGGTGCATTACCTCTCAATCCTATGTCTATTGAAGAACCATTCCAAATGTGGGGAATAGACTTCATAGGTGAAATAACTAATACATCCAGTGGTGGGCATAAGTGGATTTTGGTAGCTATTGATTACTTCACTAAATGGGTGGAAGCCATACCAACTAGAAAAGCTACTAGTAAAGTGGTAATCAAATTTTTGACTGAAAATATATTAACAAGATTTGGTGTTCCTTAGAAGATTGTTTGTGATAATGCTATGTGTTTTAGATCTGCAAAATTTATTGAACTTCATGAGAAGTATGGAATAAAGATTTATTTTTCATCTCCTTATCACCCTCAGGAAAATGGCCAAGTAGAATCTAGCAACAAGAATATAATGAAAATTATCAAAAGGATGTTAGATAATAACAAAAGAGCATGGGATTCAAAGTTACCTCTCACACTTTGGGTAGACAGGATTACAGTTAAGAGATCTACTGGGTATGCTCCATATGAACTTGTTTATGGAAAGAAAGCTCACTTACCATTGAATAATTTGTTGCCAGTGTATAAGTTTATGAATGAAGAACAATATGAAGAAGTGGATTTCATGGAAGACAGACTATTACAACTTGCAGAATTAGATGAGATGATGAATAGAGCTCATGAGAGAAATCAAGAATTGCAACAGAAAGATAAAGATTTATTTGATAAGAAGACCACAGAAAGGAAATTTCAGGAAGGAGACTTAGTTTTGAGATGGAATGTGAAAGATCAAGACAAAGGTAAACATGGACAGTTTGATGCTTTATGGATAGGTCATTTTGTCATCATTGGTAAAGGAGGTGAAAATTCTTACATTCTACAAGATTTGGAAGGTTACAATCATGAACTTCCTATGCATGGTTAGTATCTTAAACCTTTCTTTTATTAAAGATAACAATAGGAAAGTGTTCTTTCTTTTCCTTTTTTATATAAACATATATTATCGTTATGTTTTCTAATGGTCTTCTTTCTAGAGATAGCTTGGATCTTGCTGTGTTCAGGTATAAACACACATCCTCAGAAAGAGCCACTAGTGGAACCCATGTCGACAAAGTTACTTACATCCATTCTCATTTAGGGAAGTATCTATTTACACATACTTACTTTTCTTTTATAGATTCTATTGTTTACCTTCTTTCTCTTATCGAAATACTATCATTCACTTTCATATGTCTTGTGGTTTAATATTTTGAAATTCTCTTTATCCTTGAATCATTTTCATAAGATTCTCTTTCAATAAAGGAATCTAGGAACCTGATCTTGTGACTTTCTCCCCTTAAAGACAATGAAAATTAGTATTGAATATGCTTTTGAAAGTCTTATGAGATGTTTTCATATAAATCCTAATGTAATTAAATGGAATTTTTCATATCTAACCATTGCATTATTAATTTCTAAATTCATATCGATGGTAGAAGCAATTAACTTACAATCATGACCTAAAAGATAATATTTTGAGGAGAATCATATATTTGGTTTAATGATACCTTCAAGTTTTTTAATGTTTTGAAAAGGATTGATCTTGATTTAATTAATCCTTCATTCATTTGAATATTCATTATTTTCGATAAAAGAATGATGTTGTTGTTTATGATTATGATTTTAAGATTACAAGATATTAAAGTTTGATTGATAACGATGTGATAAATGACATTTCCTTTTCATACATACAAATCTATATATTATGTCTTAACTCTTATAAAGTGACTAGGGTTATCATCATGGTGTAAAAGGAATATAAAGGAAAGTATTAGTAAGTGTATATATATATATATATATATATATATATATATATATGTTATGCTTGTAAATATAAGAAGGAAATTGAATAAATGATGTCGTTGTTTTAAAAGAGGTAATACTATATTAATACTATGTTAATATTGAAAATATTCATAATATCATATATAATCTATAAAAATTTAGATTCTTATTCTTCTTTTATGATATTAGTATATGTTTTTAAACTTGAAAGAAAGTTATATTGTTGATTTGCTTAATTAATATATGATGCCATGCCATTTGTTATAAAGAAAGACATATTTCATTAATGGTATATTATTTATTATTATTGTTACTTTCAATCGAGCAAAGTTTCTTTATCAAAACGATAGTAGTTATCACGAAGAAAAATTAATTACTTATGTCATAAAGCCGTGTATAATTATATAAAGGATTATGTTGTTAATTTAGTCAATTTCAATTTCTTTATAATTGATTAATGTTAATGTTTGAATCTTAACTTCTATCTATTAATTTTTAAATAAATTTATAGATAGTTTAATAATTATAAATATACTTTGACTATTACTTTAATATTTAATAATATGATTATTATTGTGAGTGTTTTAGACTGTTAAGGTGGTGAACACGACAATCACAATCCGTCGACATCAAACTAAACAGCTATCTACAGAGAAGTCACAAAATGACAGTAGAAACACCTCCATAGCATGTTAGTTGCTATGTTCAGCAGTCAAAAAAGTGTTTAAAACATCTCTCTCAAACTGGCCGCCACCCTCCTTCATGGAAATAACATGGTCTATGTGTTCAAGCTAGCAGTGGTCGATTAAAACAACGTGGAAAGTGTGTTCAAACACCAGCAAGGGAGATGCAAATAGTAGTCTACAAGGGTGTCTAAAATGATATCCATTACCTCCAGCAGGAAGCATAACATTGTCAACAGAGGGCGTTATCAAACACATAGCACACTGGTCGCCGGCAAGATGTATTCAATACATATTTTCTTCCATTAGCAATGACTAGATCGATGCAATTCTCAGGTGTTTTTAGCAACCTTAGAGATAGCCATCAACTCTCTCATGTCTAATGTAGATCAATATACATTAGCAGAAAATGGACAACAATGATTTGTGAGGAATGAATCCAAAATGTCTCTTGCAGTGTGCTGTCATCAAACAACGACTAAGCCCCACAGAGTCATGATAAAGCTGACTGGTGAGAAACATTTTTTTTATCTGCAATGAACAAATAGTTCCTAGAATACATCAACTCACGCATGGTATTCAAAAATTGTAAATAGAAATGTGGTCGGATACACAGTTTAAAGAATCATCATTACATACTACTTATCAAAGTTAACGACTGAAGACAACAAATATCACTACCTCCAATCAGCACTAGCAAGGGTGCATAGGTTGATGAAGGCAAAATTCATCAAACATATCTTCAAAACTATGTCCCCATACAGCAAGGAGGAGCCCAGTGTAGCCATCGATTTCTAAATGCATCCAAGGAGGTTTTTTATAGACCAAAGAGTTAAAAGAAGGTTTTCCAACCAAATGGTTGGTAGTTGTAGTTAATGAAGAGTAGAGATTTGTATCTTAAATCAATATAATTGATAAAAATAACCAGTTGTGGATTAGTTTTAGGGAAAGGGTGTGATGGTTGCACACATCCTTTCAATTTTATATTTATATTCAGTCATAAATCTACAAACAAGGACAGAAGAATTACATTGAATGATACATGATGACTAATGATGGATCCTAAGGAATGATGGAGTAAAAGATAGTTTCAAATTTCAAACATTATATGCAATAAATTTGATATACGCCTTGTTAATGAGCAGAGATAAGTCGGTATTTATTTCAATTTTGCAATCATTTTCGCTCTTTCTTTACAATCAAGTCCTTCAGATAAACAAATTGACATTCTTTAAAGTGATAGTTTTGATTTGCACATATTTCAATTCAAGTTTATGTTTTGTATATTCAATTATTTCTTTCTCATTTTCACATGGTTAAAATCTTATTGATTAAAATATTGATCAATTATCTATCATCTGAGAAATAGTATTAAATTGAAATAATTTTTAAATTTTTAGTTATATGTCCATATTATTATGCCTTTAGGGTGATAATCTTTCATTTTCAAAGTTCTCTCTGAAGTTGAACGTAGGATTAGAGAATTATTGACTCTGTTTGCCTATTATTGAAATAAAGCACTGGTCTTTCTCGTTAATTGAATTCAGTATTAGGTTTCATTGTTTCAATTTTTTGAATTACTCTTTTATTTCATCTAATTTAGTTCATATTTCAATCATATCAAGCAATATTAAATACATTACATTTCATTAACACATATATTTTCAGTTTTGTGATCTTATTAACACATTGAGAAGTAGGAGTTGAAGTTATCAGTTATCCGTTATAGGAAACATCTAGAAGACTTTGAAGACAAGTTTTAAAGTGTAGGCCCACCAGCCTTGGTTCCATGGATTCAGAATTGTAGGAGGTTGTTGAAACCTCATTCGTTGGAAAATCAATTGTATCTATCTTCATCAGATAAATGAAATCCTTAGAAGTCCAATCTGTCGATTTGAGAACTAACAAATTCCAAAGGAAACCTAATCTATTTATTTGGGCACCAACATTCTAATTGCAAGATCATGCCCACTGTCTATTTTTTTTGTACTTTAACCACCAATCAACCTTCAGCCCCCTTTAAAACTAGATCATCTTTTCTGCTTGGTTAGAACACTACCATTGATCATACCCACATGCTGAAAGAAAGGAGCTTTAGTAGAATGTACTTTAACTTGCTTTAAAATGGCGTGCATCCTCATCAACCTAGTTGACCAATCTGGTACTGCCAGTTGTTATCCCTTCTATCTCATTTGTCAAAACATTTGCGAGCCTGGGACACATGTCATTAATGCATAATCCTGTGAAGAATAAATATCATGCAACTTGTAATTGTGGGATCATGCTAACCATCAATATTTTCTGAACTTTAACCGTAGATATTCCCATCTTCACTACTTAGAACTTGTGGGTCCAGAACATGTGGCATAAATGTGTTATTCCATGAAGGATAAACAATGTGCATCTTTTGATAGTGGCATTAGGCCAACCGTCAATCTTTGCTGAGGTTTAATCATAGATCTTCCTTTGATACTTAGAGTATTTGTGGGCTTGGGACACATGGTGACAATGCGCGATTCCATGATGGACAAAGATTGTTCACTTTTCTATTTATGGAATCACACCAACCGTTGATCTTATTTGAGGTTTTAATCATTGAATGGATCTACACGAAAATATAAAATAACAAAAGCCCATGAAGACACATGCAACAGTTAAATATATGAGTTTGAATATGAATATACAGACTGAGAGAAATAAGAATTCAATAATAGCATAATTCATGAAATAGAAAGCTACAAAATACATAAGTCATAATGATATGGGTATAGAGTATACTTCCCTAAGTTATCTAGATATGCAAATTGATTGTTAAATTTGGGTTTCACCAGTGGCTCTTTTTGGGGATGCGTGTTCATACCTAGACACAACAAGATCTCAGTAATCTCTCGAGAAGCAGACCATATAGCATTATTTTGTGAGAATTTCATTGGGTGGCCCCAGGCCTCTTGAAAAGAATTGCAATTCTTTCCTCTATCAAAGACCTAATTTTTATCATGCATTAATATGAACATCCTAAGAATATTATCATTATTATCTCACTATACATCATCTCCTGATTAGCTGACTTCCCTTTTAACTTATAAATTAGAGAAGGATTTTTATGTTTTCATTCCTCTTCACACCTGGTTGTAAGACCATTATTCACCTTCTGTGATGAATTATGGATTTTTCATTTATTCCTTAAGTATTCTTTATGCCTTCTTGGACATTTATTGAGAAACCCTATCATATTATTATGCCCTTCCTCCTTGGGAAAACTTTTTAAATCAACTTTATCGACATATTTAAATTTCTCATGATTTTGATTTCCCTTTTTTTTTTTTATTCAATTTCTGACTGTGAACTTATCCTAGGAGAGATATTTTCCCCAAGATCATCTTCTTCCTTACACATATCTAAAACTTTCATATCCATATTTTTGTTTAGATTTTCAGAGTTTCAAGATTTGAAACATCACATCTTCCTTTGGCCTGTTCTTCTGTTGATGATATCATACTCTCCACATTATAGCATTCATCTTCAAAACTCAATATACTAACCATACTATTTGAACATATTTCACCCTTCTCATATAATGGATTTAAATATGCAAAGAAATCATCTATGAAAAAATTATCATAATAGTTTGCAAGAAATTTTTCTACTGTTTCATTATATAATGGATTTGAAAGAATTTTGAGGTCATTCTTACATGTATCCTCTCTTGTATGTTGATCATAATTCACACTTTCACTAGATGGGTCATCTTTTTCAGTTTCTTCATGTACTTCAACAACCAGGCCAATATCTTCATTATCTTCAGAAATTTCCTCCTCTCGCGTGTGTATTGATTCACTAGTCTGTTCGTTCTGATGGACTGAGAAATTTTTTGCACCATTTCTCTGAACATGTTTATGATATTCAATATCTAATAAGTCTGAAACCTCTTCTACATTGAGGATAACTTCCCAATATCATTTTCATTGATGTCTGTTTCCATACAAATTTCACCATGTATAGATTATTCTTCAACCTGATCCAAATTTTCTTCCTCCATTTCATCATTCTTTTCATCTTTATTTATTTCAGCATAGGTGTCATCATGGTTCTCAAGCATGGATTCTTCTTTATCCTCTACATGACTAGTTCATTCATCTTCCTTACTATGTAATTCAAACAAATGGTATCATTCTAGATTGTCAGAGTCAACTTGTTGTGAAACATCCCCATATAGGCATTCTTCATCCACTATGTTGAACAAAATCTTCAAACTAGAGTCACCTAAGATTTCCAATTCATGAATTTTATTTAATAATTTCTTGCATGGAGGCATGAATTATGAAGGTATTTCTTGATAAATATTTACCATTCTTTCAAAAAAAATGTGCTGCAAATTCACTTTCATATCTTTCCAAATTGAAAAATGCATCCATTGGAGATATGTAAGGTTTTTCTTCCATAATGTAATTCTGATTTTCATCTTGTCCATAGAAAAAATTATCTTATTCCTCACCTACATCAAGAAACCATTGCTCAAACTGCCTCCACAATGAGACACTCTATGTAGGTAGTAATTCATAAGCTTCTCTTGTATTATCCTTTAATGACAATGCAAACAGCTTCATGGCATCATATTCTATATCGAACTCATAATAATCAAGGAATATATGAAAAATATCTAGATGATCAAGAGCTTATTCATCATCATCTCCATAAAATTCATGATCCCTCTATGAAATATTTGAAAACAATTCATTAGAACTACATTGAAAATTTCTAAGATCCAAAGGCCTAGTATCAATGGGAATAAAAAAAATTGAACAAAATTTTAAACATCATGTAATAAATATTCTATTAATAATTAAAGGACAAATGTTCATCCCTTCTAGGCTCTCTCTCTCAGTGGAGAAATTAAAAAATTTTGACATACAAATTTTCCACCTTCTTATCTCATTCTAAGTCTTCTCCCTCGGTAGATTAACTGACTAAAATGTTTTATTAAATAGAGTCGCCACCTTCTTGCCAAAAGGAAAATACTTACTTTCTTCTGATTATTTTCTCCCTAGCAGAGTCTATCTTTACCTGAAATTGTTCTTATAACAACTCCCCAATAGAGTCACTAATATGTTGGTGCTCAAATCAGCAGATTGGATTTCCTATGGACTTTCCAATCCAATGTTGGGAAACCCAAGTGATTTGGTCAACTAACAAGTGTCAACCAAAGACAAGGTTGGGAATTCTACAATTCTGGCTTTGCAGGACCAAGGCTGGTAGGCCTATACCTCAACCTTAATCTGTTGGTTGGAGGTTTTTTTTATAGTAGATAAAATACACTTCAAGCCCTCTCTCTCAAGTATGGAAAGAGAACTTGAAATAAATACAATGTAAAATACAAGACTAAGAGTGCTTTTGTTAAATGTAAAAATTCTTTGAAAATATGTGTAAATTGAATGAATGATACATATAATATCTCAAAACTTTAACAATGAATTAAATGACTATATCCAATAATTGATAAGATCAGTGTCTATTTTAACTTGGGTAATAGAGTCAATTCACTTTCAATCAAATGTACAACCCTGCAAGACAATATATATTCCAACACCATAAACTATTCAAATGTTATAGATGCAGAGATCTTGAGCCTATTTATATCCTTTCCAGTTCAAATGAATTTAACTCCTTTGGTTGGGAGACCAGTTAAACAAGAAGCTGGAAACACTAACTTTTCACAAACTTCTTGATAATCAAACAAGGATATGAGATATGTAAAATCTCTACACAAGCATTTCAAGAATAGAAATTGAATCCTCCTTCAATAATTGCAATGAAATAATTGAAATGATTTAAACTTTCTTACCACAAGTGAGATAGAAAACACTTATATTTTATTGATTTTGAAATAATAGTACATTCGAGTCCATGTTGCAGTTGTGATCAAATTCTAAAACTAGGTACAATGATAATGATAATAATATTTTTTTCACATGGTCTTGGAATCCATATTATATAAAATCTAAGGGATGCGTACAAGCTTCAGACCAATGTGTCTCTTCATAACTAAAACCTAACACTAAGATCAATAACTGAACAATCATAGTTACAATTAAGGAATGATTTACATCCTTGTTTGAAAATGGTTGTTGACCGTTGGGATTCATAATAATAGTCTGCTAACAGGTCATGTGTATTTTATCTTTTATGTGATCATTATGGTGCTTTTATCATACGTTCATCCAAAGATAACCATATATACTCTGCTTGATCATGGATACCATCAATGGTGTCTCAAACAACTTCAGCATCAAGAACATAGTCACTGACATTGTAGGCCATCCTCAGGAATTCTCTATCCTTGTGAATATTCCTTTAATAATGTCTACATGTCCTCATCCTCCTCAATCTTTGAAGATCACATTGTCTCATCATCAGACAGATCCATGATACTCGCCACCTTTGAAACCCTGCATGGAAAATGTTGATGTATCAAAATAACAAACAACACCATAACTGGCACACAACTATAATTAAATATATTAAAATGACATAAAGAAATCCATGTCAACATTTCCAACCAATTATATTATCCCTTTCATCATCGAGGACACATGTTATTTGTTACCCCAATTTCCCATCCTATCCAATTTTGGCTACAAGTGGTGTAAATGAGGCTCCCACAAGGGTAGAGCCAAGCTTGTAAGGATTTTTTCATGATTCCTAGTCTTTGTCTTGTTCTCTACATATTTTTACGCCTAGTTTTAGCCCTTTTTCATGTCTTGAAAGCCCTAAGTAAAAAAATCCTTAAAACCCTAGTTCTTTGGTGGCCTATTCTATTTCGTTATTAATTTTTCATGCCACTTAAGTTCTTATTTTCCATGTGCACTTTAACCTCTTATGTCTATCTCTCAATCTCCTGACGAGATCAAATATGCTTTTCAGATTTGGAGATTACGTGTGAGCCGTCAATCAAGTTTTAATCTTATAGTTATCTCCCGATCTCATAATAAAAGGGTTAAGTCATGAAATATCTTGAGATTACACGCAGACCGTTGATGAAAATTAGATCCTATGGTTGTCGCTTGATCTCTGGATAAACTTAGATTTAAAGAAAAGATTCAATGATTCAGAGATACAAAGGAATTTAGTACCCAGGGTTAAAGAGAGTTAAGCCTAGGTCAAACAAAGAAATCAATCAAACAGTCATTGCAAAGCCTTAATTTCCCAGATAAAAATGAGAATTCAAGGCATCATGCCTTCCTGCAATGTGGACAATGGGGTCACCTTTCTGCAAGGTGTAAAGGAAGTTAAACTGCGGTCAATTCATATTTGATCATAGGGCTGGCACTTTCCCTCGATGATGAAGATGCATGTAGTTAGTGATCAAGGCAATGTGTTGTTGTGACGCATGGTAGGTTGTTAGAACCTGGGCCCATCTGTGTCTATTTAACATCTAAGCAAGTTTCTCTTCATCAAGTAGTGGGTGTAAAGGCTTAAATAAAAGATGCATGAAAACTATTCTTTAAGGCATTATGTCATCGTACCACATGTCCATGGCGGGGTAGGGCTTAAGTAAGACAAGGTAAAGGTAAAGATCAAGAAACTTCTATTTAATCATGTGGATGATGCTTTGCCTCATGGTTAATATGATCAAGATCTAACATTTGAGGCATTGCACCAAGGTGACATCTGGCATTCCCAACATCATGGGTCCCTAGTTTCATAGCAGGAAAGATGCCATAAGTTTATAAATATTTGACGACACACGTGAAGGCTTAAAGATAAAGATAAAGGTTTTTAACCATTGAGGCAATGTGCCCTATTGACACATGTCCCAGTCAGAGTTGAAGTCAATGCCAAAGGTAAGATAAAGGTAACACAAGTTAAGAAATATCTGACGGTGGGCGCTATGACTCAAAGGCCAAGATGAAGGAAGATAATGTTCAAGGAATCATGCCTGTGTGCCATGTAGAATATCTGATCTTGTGCTCATAGGTAACTTAAAGGAGATCGACAGTTTTGTTTTAAAGTTGATAAAGTTTCAAACCCGAGCCATCGATATGACATTCTGTGCCACCTGTGACCATTAAAAACATATTTTCAAATATTCAAATTTTTTCTCAGTGTTTCATGATGATGGTGACATGTTCCAAATTGTAGAGAAGGTAGATGGATCAGGTTGATCTATCCTCTCAAACTTATAGCGATATGTGATATCTTAGAGGCATATCTGATCATCTGAGATATTTTCCAAGTGCATTAATTGACAGACTTGACTATTTTAGGGTTTCTAATTATTTAATGGATATCTATTATAACCCTAATTTTTTCCAATCTGATTAGATGGATTGACTTTTGAGCTTGGGTACTGGGAGAGGTTGTATATAAGTAGTTTTTAGAGCTTTTGTAGCTAGTTTTTCAAGCTTATGCAAGACTTTCTAGGGAATTCTCTTTGTCCCTAGGTTTTCATGTGTTTTTGATTTCTCATTGAGGTCCAGATTATGCAAAGACTCTTTGTGACATTTTCTTTGTCCCTGGGAATTCTTATTTTTATTTCTCTTATTTGAAGCAATAAATAGTGGCTAATGTTAGAGAAATCTTGGATTTCTTGAGCCCTATTTCTTTCTGCATCTCTGTGCACTATTGTGGATGATTGATTTAGATGATCTTGTGGATTTTGTTCATTCCCTTCATTTTGTCTCATTTATGTGCCTATTTTTTGGAGTGAATGTTTGTTTTCAGGTCATAGTCTATGTCTATTTATTGAATAAGATATTCTTTGTGAAATCTTTTCTTTCCCTAAATAGTCTATCTTCATCTCAGACCTCTCTATGAAACACTTTTACAAGCCTGTTCAGGAAGTTGTGCTTGTTTTGATTCAAAGATTTCATGCTAATTCTTATTCATTGTGTTGTGATTCATGTCACTTTTGTTGTATCACCTTGTAGGTTAATTTTTTCTTTCAATCTTTTAGTTCTTCTTCTATCCCTTTTCCTCCCAAGTTTAATTTTCAAGTTTAAAGAGAAAAATAGGTGATTATCCAAGAGGAACTGGCCTAGAATCTAGAGGTTTCACTTTAGTTAGCAAAGGTCCCACAACCTCAAAGTGATTCCCTTGTTATACCAGATCATTAGGCTTACAAGTTTAATAGGGTGAAAATTTCGTGTATAACATTATTATCACGCAATCCCGCAATGGATAAAATATGTTTAATTTTTGATTGTGGGATTACGCCAACCATCAATCCTTTCCCTACTTTAATCATCGATCAGTCAGGACATATGTTGTTCAGGAATGATATTGTGAATAATAAACAACATGCTTCTTTTCGATCATGGGATCATACCGACCATTAATATTTATTGTTCTTTAACCTCCGATCAACCTTCAACCTTCTTTAAAACTTTATCATCTTTTCCACTCGGTTAGAACACCATCGTTGATCATACCCACGTGCTAAAAGAAAGGAACTATAGAAGTGCATACTTCAACTTGCTTTAAAATAATGTGCATCCTCATCAACCTACTCAACCAATTTGCTACTACTAGTTGTCATCCATGTTTTATCACTGCTCAGAACATTTTTTCGACCATGACACATGTAATTAATGCATGATCCCATGAAGAATAAAGGTCATGCAACCTCTAATTATGGGATCAAGCCAACCGTCAATCTTTGCCAAACTTTAATCATAGATCTTCCCATCTTCACTGCTCAAAAATTGTGGGTCCAGAACACATGGCATAAATGTGTGATCCCTTGAAGGATAAACAATGTGCATCTTCTAATAACAACATCATGCCAACTGTGTTGGAAACACTGAGAGGGGGGGTGAATCAGTGTTTAGCTAATTATTCAAATTTAGTAACTTTAAACATAAATCAATTATATATCACTTGAAGATTAACACAAGATCACATAACACATAATATGATTACAGGGAAACCTTGATTAGAGGAAAATTCTAATGGGAATTAGTACCCACAAATATTGCACTAGTATAATGAACCTGTTAAAGTTCCTTTTCCCTGTTAGGAGCAGTCTTTACAATGCAAGTACAATGACCTAGTTAAAGGTCTGACTCTGTTAGGATTATTTTATGAATAACCCTATTAGGGGTGAGGACTCACCATCCAAGAGCTCGCTACTCAATGAGAAAGAAGGATACAACCTCCTCAGAATAGATATGCACTATATCCAAAAGTGAACTGTTGTATATGACACATATGTCTAATCAGTTCTTGTTATGTGCTTATGCTCTTATCTTCTTTAGGGGCTCTATCTCATGCTAACATATTTACACTTCTCTTCTCTTCTTCTATCTTTGACAAATTTTAATACAAAATTGCATGTCATATATATATGTCCATGCCTGAATAGACACGACTAGAGACAAGACCTTAGTCGGCCCAAAAAAAATTATACAATGCTTCCAAACTAATTGGCTTAAGCATGATTATAGAAATGATTAGGAATTTATTAGAAACACACTATAATAGGCGCATAGCCTTTACAAAACAAAATTTCATACGCTGATCCAAAATCTGAGGTTGGCTCTGTGCTCTATTTTCTGAACTGCTAGAGGCACTTCAACTTGCTGTAACTTCTTCAAACTGTATTTTTGTACCATGCATGTATAGACTTAACATATTAATATATCATAAGGCTTATATATGAATGTGCATATCCTGATTTGATCTTTCACATGTGTGCTAGTACTTTGATCGACTGCAAACCTCTGTTATGTTTTGTCTTCCATACTTAGCCATTTCTATCTTCCAAGTTTTCTTAACAAAACTTTGTATGACTTTGTAGCAATAATAACAACACAAAATAAGTCATAATTACTCTGATTGTCAACTTTCCAACAATCTCCTTCTTTGTCATTAATGGAAACAAAGGAATGTGGCCAAGTTGTTTTGATCTTTAACTTGACACCTGTAACACCCCAAAATTGGCACCTTATAATCCAATCAATTTTGGTGCATTTTCTCATCTTCGAAGTCCTATTGTACTAGGTGAATTCTTCTCTTGATTGAATTTAATTGACTAAGTTTCAAATGCAGAAAACCCAAATTTGCATAAATCTAGCATTATATTTAATTCCTAAGGGTTTATTAGCTAAAAATCCCTATGATTAATTGATTTAATTCTAAAGTCCTCAGTGCTTTTAATTAAATTAATTCCACCCCCTTTAGCTAATATACATAAAAGGAATTGAAAGGTTATTTAATTATTGGATGAATTATCCTCAAAAAGGATTTCCATAATTCCATGTGAAAGGACACTCATGTGGCAATAATCCACCCTTTTATTTAAATAATCTTTGCATTTTTGTCTCAAAAGAGAATGAAGAGACAACTGTTTCTTTTCAAGAAACTCTTCACTCTCTTTCCATGGTTTTCTATAAATTGGACCTCTTTTTCTTCATTTGAGAGGATGATTTTGGAGAGCATCAAACTTATAGTCAATTTTGCATTTAATTTCTTTCATGCTTTTAAGCTTAAAATTGCATAATTAGGCTACTTTCAATTGGAATTAATGATATGTTGCTTTCATTTATGATTCATTTACATGTCTAACATATCAATTTGATTCTTTTAAGCTCTCTAGTTAAATGCAATTCCTTTTCTAGTTTAAATGCAATTTCCATTCTAGATTAAAAGCATTTGAATTCTAGATTAAGAGTATTTTCCTTTCTTAGATTAATTGCATTTTGCTTCCATAGACTAGTTGCAATTCATTCCTAGATTAATTTCTTCTCAATTCATAGATTAATTGCATCTCTTTTTATAGACTAGTTGCAATTTCAATTTCATAGAATAAATGAAATTTCATCTTTTCTCATATTTTAGAAATCCTCCATGTTAGCAATGGTCAGGTTGTTGGCTTTTGTTCTGAGGGTAAAATTGACATCCACAACTAATTAGGAGGCAACAAGTCATTTCAATTGAATTTGTAGGATAAAAAATTCATGTTTGTCTTTGTAAATTGAATAATTGAGTAAATACTATGCTGATTTTGTGCATGATTTAGAGGACACATTCAAGCACACACATTTTGGCGCCCACTGTGGGGAAGAAAAAAATGATTTTTGGCCTCATTTCAAAACTTTTTGACTATGTTTTGGGAGCTCTACCATATGTCCGTACAACACTGGTACAGAGTCTCGCACAAAGTTTTGCATTGATCTGTGCAAATTTTTTCTCTCTATAACACTTTATCGCGTGATAAAAAAGAAAGCTCGCACGCGCCGAAGTACTTTCTCGCACGTGTCGAAGAACTTGCTCGCGCAAATTTTGACAGACATGCATTTAAATTTCAAAATTTTTAATCTGTTGTTTATTTGTTCTGACATTTATTTTCTGCTCTAATTTTTTTGTTTATGGTTTCTACTATAGCATAATAGTGGTTTGTAGGTTCACTTACCAAAGATCAAAACTTTCTAACAGTTTACTTGCAGGACGATAGTCAAAGGCATAATTAAAACGTCATGTTTGTTTACTGTTTTTCATTCACATAGTCTAAATAGGGCTTTGTTAAAATTTTGTAAGGATCTCGATAGCAAAGTAGGGTAATAGGCTCTTCATTACATGGAAGTGATGCCCATGGATGTAACTGAGACCTAGATGTTGCTAGCATGACGGATACTTGGGGAAGCAAAGCAAGCTAGCGAATCTTTAGCACTTCTACTTGTTAGGGGATTATGCTCTTCTCTCTTTGAGAGAATCAGAAACCCAAAGACTTGTGGATTTGGTGGACTTAAAATATCTCGGTGATGAATATGCTTGA
>MU225713.1:214471-249414 GCA_018584345.1 Thuja plicata | reverse complement strand
GGAGGAGGACCTAGTGGAGGTGGTCCCGGTGGAGCAACCCAAGCGCCAGCATACTCTGAAAAGGGTTGTATCTGATCTGCTGCCTTAGGCACCACAATAGTATATGCAGCATAATAGTAAGAAGCCTGGGCAGCCTTGTATCTGGTCTCCAACTGTGATCGAGCCAGTGAATGTTGCAATCCCTAGATTTCTCAGTCTCTCTTAGATATCCGCGTATCCCTGATGATCACCTGCGTGTGGAGGTTGTCACGCTCCCTCTGTGTCTGTCAGGATCTCTCCCCGACTCTTCGAAGAGCCTCCTGTAACTGTGCTACCTATCCACCTACTGGAGGATCAGTCACAATAGCATCAGCCATCACTGTATCATCTACCTACTCTATAGCTCTATCCTGGCTACCATTGGGCCTAGCACCTACATCTCATCCCATGGGTCTCACAAGAATATCTGTCTGAACTATCCTAGGCCGTACAACTCTCTCTTGCTACTATAGAGGTGGCTATTGTGGCTATTGATGCTATGGCTACTATCCCATTGGAGGAACCTATTGTACTTGTGGAGGCACTTGCTGCTGTGATGGTGGCTATACCACCAGAGGTATATGACCAACTAGAGATGTAAATCTAGGAAATGGATGAGCTAACAAGTGATCTATATATGTAGGTGTAACACTTGCATTCATCACCACAGCCATATAATCCCACCTGGCTGGTGGTACTCAGGCATCTATCATGTTGTGCCCCCTATCAAGCTGCTTCTGCCAGCCCTTCTTTGTCTCATCAATGAATCAGGCATAGGTGCAGTACTCTAGAGACACATCCTGCGGCCCCCCAAATTGGCGCAATACGCGTGTAAGCAAGAAATGCTCAATAATAGTAATGGTATGTACTATCAGAGGACGTGAGAAGAACATGTATGATAACTCATGGAAAGCATCATCCCATATCTTAGTGGCTTCCCAAGGTTGCCATATGACTGCGGCCATATCATCAATCTGTGCCCTCCACTGCTCAGTCTTACCCAATGCGGGCTAGGTCATCGGACCAGTGTATCTGTAAATGTATGGCTCTAATGGCTATCGTGTATCATGGAATATCGGCCTACATATAGGAAGGTTCTCCCAGGCCTAGATCTACAAAATGATGACTCCTACCACCATAGTACGGGCACCCTAATACATGATCTCATGCATCTCATGGTACATCTGTGTGAGCATGCACTCACCCCATCCAAAGGTAACTACAAGAACAGCTAGCATCTTCTGGAGCATGCCACCCCAGCCGCACTCTAACCCATGCTAACCATGATCTGGAACCAGATGACAACTCAGAAATAGTGCTAATACGACCGCTAGGGGATAATCTCTGTCATAGCTGCATATCAACTCCTCCCATGAGAAGGACCAGCCCATCACCAAATCATCCTAAAAAATGGCTCTCAAAGCCTGTGTACCATCTCTAGGCTGTGTGCTATACTCTACATGAGCTCCATGGAAAGGCACTCTCAAAATTTGGTATACATCCTCTGGAGTCACCATCATCTCTCCCTGTGGCAAGTGAAAAGTGTTCATCTCCGAGTGGAAATTCTCAACCAGGGCACCAAGTAATCTGTGATTCACCTGAATATCAGGTGCATCATGAGACCTAAAACCAATGTCTGGGAAGTCAACCTGCAAAGCACGTGACAAAATTGGATCAGTACCTCAACAAAGATGATTTTTCAAAAACAAAAGATAACAAATGCAACTATGGGCCTATTCTACACACATTTTAAGATATGGCAACTGGTTGACTCTGTGACGCAAGAAAATGAAAATTTTTGACTTTTGGCCAGTTTCCCATGTGAGAAAAATCTTTTCACGCATGAGGAAACTCTCTTCCCAAGTGAGCCTTTTGGCTCGTGTGAGGCGGGATGTGTTCTCACGCGAGATTCTAGAAATCTCAAGCGGTGCACGTGAGCTCTTCGCACGAGCGCAGGGGAGGGGCCCACACACGGAACCCCTAACCCACGTGAGAATTCAGATTCCTCGCGTGAAAGGTGATTAAGGCTGGCATGAGGAAACTATTTCCTCACACGAGATTGGACGTGACACACATTAAAAAGGCCTAAAACATGCTAACTGCTAAAAATTGATAAAAACAAATTTTGAAATACAAGATCAGGTTATGATTACTCTCAGGTGCGTCATACTCCGGTGGTTAGTTTTGTCATTGGGAGCACTCAAATCGGTGAGAATGTATAGGAATGCTATCAATATTAGCTAGAGCCCTCACCATCTCTAAAGTCAAAAGGTGAATAATGATTTGAAAATGACTCCTCCATGCCTTATATAGTCTTTGACATAATTTTTCAAAATGCTTTATTTTTCGTGAAAGTTGCACCCTTAGCTAAATGGACTATTATGAATCCATTTTTGTGATCAAAATCAAAATTTGACACTCCTAAGCAGCTTGAAATCGCATTTTAAAATTTTTGGGACCAACACCATCGGACGCTTGTGCAGTCAATTTTCTGACGTTGCTTTCTTGTCAGGAGTATCTCTTGTTATCATTTTTCTTAGTTTCTGCAATCTTTTCATCAAAGTCAACTCTAGTCAATTTTGGTCAACTATGGTCAAACCTAATAAACATGACCTCTTGATCGCTCTAAATCAATTTTGCTCTCTCTTGACCTATATTTCTCTCTGATTTCTCTCTCTCATCACTATGATGTGTCATCTTTCGATTTCATTCCCGAGGGGGCAAGATGATTGCATCATTGAATCTTTTCATATTATTCTTGAATCAGTCTTATCTAAATCAAAAATCCCCATGGCTAGGGGCATCTCATCACTTGGGGCATATTTAGTTTTTCGTACCTTATGGTCAAAATTGGATATTCCATGATCTTGAATCTCTAGGGGCATCTTGATGTCTCACATCTTTTCATCTATCTTTCTAGGTATCTGAGCAATCTAACTCGGATCCTCAAGGATCAAACTTCATTCTGGAGATGATTCTTAAAATCTCATTGGGTATTGGGGAAATCTAACCCTAATTCTTGAAATTTACACTTTGTTTTGAAGATGGCTCTCAAAAACTCTTTAGACCATTATCTAGGAAATCTAACCTGGATCTCGAAGGGATAACCTTCATATTGGGACAATCTAACCCTAATTCTAGAGATAGTCCTGGATCTTCATCATCTATCAGTGGATATTGGGGCAATCTAACCCCAATTCTAATCTTTTCTCAGATGATTTTGCTTCTTAATCTGATCAGTGTCTTGGCAACCTAACCTAGACTTCCAAAATCTTCATCTTCACTTTAGACTATTCTTTGAATCAATGCACTACTCGCACATCAATTCAAAGAGGGGAAAAATGTAACACTCCAAAATTGGCACCTTATAATCCAATCAATTTTGGTGCATTTTCTCATCTTTGAAGTCCTATTGTACTAGGCAAATTCTTCTCCTAGTTGACTTTAATTGACTAAGTTTCAAATGCAGAAAACCCAAATTTGCATAAATTTGACATTATATTTAATTACTAAGGGTTTATTAGCTAAAAATCCCTATGATTAATTGATTTAATTCTAAATTCCTAAGTGATTTTAATTAAATTAGTTCCACCCCCTTTAGCTAATATACATAAAAGGAATTGAAAGGTTATTTAATTATTGGATGAATTATCCTCAAAAAGGAATTCCATAATTCCATGTGAAAGGACACTCATGTGGCAATAATCCACCCTTTTATTTAAATAATCTTTGCATTTTTTGTCTCAAAAGAGAATAAAGAGACAACTATTTCTTTTTGCAGAGATGATATTACCTTTCTTCCTTTTGATGCCAACTCTTTTAGAATTCCTTGACCAATCTTCAATGAATTGAGATCTAAGGAAAATTTATTTACCAATTCATTCAATCTTTCTTTCGTGTACTCATCTTGTGCAATTTTAGTAGCAAAGTCTACTAAAATTGTGAAATGTGATTTGAAGCTGGTTAGGATGTTGTCAGCATCATCAACTAACTGAATCTTAGCCATTTTCTTATCTGCAGGCACTAGAACATTCAAAAATTTTATTGTTTCTAGAAAGAGAGGGTTTCTCATAACCTATTTCTCTTTGGCTTTTTCCATGGCTAGCATGTTGATCTTTATCAAATCTTCTTCTTCCCATGCATCTAAGCTTACGGAATCAGGGGTCAAACTTGACAACAATGAGGTTACTAGTTTGCTAGGGGTGAATATAATGTTATGATTGACATCCATGCATTCATTTTTCACTGGGATCTCCATAGAGGGTATTTCATCCTTTTTTCCTTCATCTAGACATGTGGTGTCTTCTACGGGAATTTGTTCTTGCTGCAAAGAAGTGTCATCAGTGCATTCCTTCTCAGTTTCTTTAGTTTTCACAAATGCTTCTTCAAACTTGTCCAATTCATTATCTGAAGCTGTCATTGATATCTCAACATCATTTATTGTAATTGTTTCTTCTGACTCTTTTACTATCATAGAGGGTGATGGAGCTTTATGTGCTGAATCTTGTGGACCTGTCATAGGTGTATTAGAAGTCTCTGGTGCTTCATCCTATTTTGGAGGGACTGGAGTCATTTTAACTATAGGCACCATTGATCGATACATGTGTCTATCCATAAACACTTTTGCAAATTCTTTTTTAGTCTCTTTCTCCACTAACTCATAATCATTGTTCATTATATGAAGAGTCCTTGTCTTGGTTCTCAGATGAGGTTTCACCAAGTCTAGCAGAATTACTTTTTCTTCATGTGAACAAACAGGGAGAAGATAGTCTAATGTTTCTTCCCTAATCCTGAAGTCTTCCTCAATTTCCTATCATTTCATTAGTTCTAGTATGTTCCATAATTTATCTAGTATTACTGTCTTAAGTTCTAGAACTGACTTTTTAAACTTGATCATGTGAGATATAAGCATAGAATGTATTTATGTTTTGTCTATGTCTTGATACTTGTCATAGACCTTTGCAATTGTATCCAGTCTTCCTTCATTGACAATTCTATTCTTTAGAATGTTAAGACTAGGTCTGAATCCTACCTCAGGAGGGGCTTGAGTGTTCTTTACCTTTCTCCTTGTGGTTCTTGAAGATGGATGACTTGTGGGAACTTTCTTCTTCCTTCTAGTTATCTTACTTGGTATTGATGGTGGAGATGCTTCCAAGTCAATAGTAGTTGAGGGTGTAGATGTAATTTTATCAGATTTCTTCATCTTCTTCGTGGGCATATCACCAGACTTCTTTGTTTTAACTTCTATTTGTTTGAGCTCTCTTGCAATCTTAGCTTCCCTAGATTTTTCTAGGTCTTCTTGTGTAACTCCATGAACTTTTAGGATATTAGAAGTAATTCTAGATGCCTTCCTTTTGTTATCAGTATTGTATAGGATAGAATCAACTTCATTAGTCTTTTCTTTGTAGGTGCCCCACCTAGGCTCATTAGGATCTTTGGGTGTAGACAAAAGAACTTGTGCATATCCTTCCAACACATGTTCCTCAACTTCATAACCAAGTGGGTGAATCCATTTGGTTCTGGGCTCAACTGCCTCCATGCAAGTGCAGTCAGTCTCTACCATGAAACATATGGTCTCCTTATACTTCTCAACTATTTTCTCAAATAATTTGAACCTCTTCTGCATTTTGATCTTGAATGTCTTGATGTCCATGTCCATAGAATCTTTCACACTACTCTTTGATGTGGATTTTAGTGAAATCTGAGGCATATTGGGTTTTCTTTTGTCTAGGTAAAGATTCGCAAGATTACCTACTATGTGGAAGTAGAGATATCTGATCAATGAGCCAAACCTGGATATCTTTCTCTTGTCATGCTTAATAGCTTGAATGTTGTCAATCAATTGAGTGTGCAATATCTCACATAGGTTATACTGAGTATTATATTTCACCATCTTTACTGCTGCTAGGAAAGTAGCTACATATATGCTATTTAGTCTACTTGTGTGCTGAAATTTGTAACCTAGTATCATGGTGACTAGTTTTATGTCATCTTCCTTAATGGGATCAACTATCATACCACACCTATCACTTATGGATAAGCATGCTTGCTCAAACTATTTCTTAACATCCTTGCCAATTGGAAGAACTGATCCAGTCTTAGGAAGTCTAGTCATGTCATGGATTAGGTCTGCAGTAATGTGGATGGGAACTTCACCAATCTAGAAGAGGTCATCATGTATCTTGCTCAACAATATTTTAACCCATTCTGGCTCATAGAATTCATGCGCATTAGAATACTCAAAGATAGGGTTATCAGTGAGATGCGTGTATTCATCCTTGAATGAATAGTTAGGTTTCATCATTGACACCATGAGAGTAGCTATACTATTATCCCCAATGATTTTCTTCTTATAGTAGATGTACGTGTGAATGTCTTCTACATGCATGACTCCTAGCGGAGTCTTAGAAAATGCTCCCTCTACATCATCTAGTATGGACTTGAAATGATGCCTTTTAAACACAAATATTTTCATTTCAGTGATGTCAAATACAATTGGAGTGGCCATACTTACTTGTTTCTTGGATAAATAGGGTTTCATGGGAAATTGAAATGATGCAACTGCTAGGGTTTCGATCCAACTTCTTTCCGTTCACTTAACCACCAAATCTATTATCTTTCAGTGCTTTGATGCTTAGTGCTCCTGTGCTCTTCCAACTTCTGTGATCTCAAATGAAAATGTGAAGAAGATTGAATATTTATTGATTTTATAAAGGTTACTACATTTAATGCTTGCTACCATACGCAGTTTTCATAGAGAGTTCCAAACTTTATTTAGAATGTATTATAGACAGTGCATGAATGAATACTTCATTCTTTTGTTATCACTGATATGAATCCAAAGGCACATACTCAGAGGTGAGTATACCAGCCATGCAGGGGTTCAGAGCTAGAATAGCTCCCCTTAAGACCATGAGGGTCAACTAATCAGAAGTAGAGGGTGCATCCACTGAGGATGCATCTACTACCTTGTTCTCTTCATTATCCTTCTTTACTTCAACCCATATTTTATCTGAGTTAGCTTTAGATTCCACAAACTTAACTTCTCCTAATTCTTCAAACAAAGACTTCTTAGGATTCTCTTTTCCTTTTGTCTTTGATCTGCAAAACCTCGAGATGTGTCCAAATTTTCCACATGAGTGACAAATGATAGGAGGTCTAATGTTTTTATTCATCATGCTACACTGCTTGGCTGTGTTTCCATTGTAATTACATATCTAACATGTAGTGTTCTTCAAGTTTCTTTGAGTTTGATTTCTCTGATTGTATTAACTCTAATTTCTTTGGTTCAGTTGTGACTGATTTCTTTGATTTGACCTGCAATGAATAGCCCTATGACCAAACTTATTACATGATTAAGAGTAACTATTGAAGGGTCTTACATCCTTACAATCTCTTTCCAAGTGTCCATGATTTTTATAGGCATAGCAAGTGTGGTTAACTGTCTTGTGCTTATCTTTTGGTGGTTCTGCTTTAGTCTCTTCAAGAGTTTCAGTTTCTTTTCTACAGAAGATTCTGTTAGAGATTTATTTCTTTCTTGTGATGAATTGATCTCAATTTGAGCTATACCGTATCCCATGCCAGTGGTATCACCTTTTAGTTTCTGTGCATAAAGCTATGATTGAATTAAATTATAAATTGTGTGAAGTTTATCAGTCTTGTCTTCTGCTCCTGATAATTCAGATTCAATCTTATTCTTGATGTTTTCCAATTCCAAGATTTTCATATTGGCTTGCATGAGTTCTTTATCTAACTATTTATTTTCTTTGTTCTTCTCTTCAATAGCTGTTAGACTATTAGTTAACTGATCATTCAATTCTTCTATCTTATCCTTCAAAGATATGTTCTCTTCATTCAACTTCTTGACCATTTTTCCCAGGTCAATGGTAGAGCAATCTTTTATATCTTTCCTTAATTTCTTGATAAGCAT
The DNA here is from genome assembly GCA_018584345.1 of Thuja plicata. NCBI lineage: Eukaryota > Viridiplantae > Streptophyta > Pinopsida > Cupressales > Cupressaceae > Thuja > Thuja plicata. The sequence goes on along the minus strand of MU225713.1, from coordinate 241,466 downwards.
TTGAGATCCATCAACTTTTAGTTTAAGTTCCTCATTTTCTTTCTTAGATCTATCTAGATTTTCAAGGGTTGCTTCAAGATTATTTTTTAGATGTTTAGCTTCTACTAAATCCATGATCTCTTCATGTGGTTAAATTTTTCTCTCAGAGGACCAGAGCTCTGATACCAATTGTTGGAAACATTGAGGGGAGGGTGAATCAGTGTTTAGCTAATTATTCAAATTCAAAAAATTTAAACATAAATCAATTATGCATCACTTGAAGCCTAACACAAGATCACATAACACATAATATGATTATGAGGAAACCTTTATTAGAGGAAAACCCCGGTGGGAATTAGTACCCACAAATATTGCACTAGTATAATGAACCTGTTAAAGTTCCTTTGCCCTGTTAGGAGCAGTCTTTACAATGAAATTACAATGACCTAGTTAAAGGTCAGACCCTGTTAGGAGTCTTTTACAAATAATCATGTTAGGGTTGAGGAATCACTGTCCAAGAGCTCACTTCTCAATGAGAAAGAAGGCTACAACCTCCTGAGAATAGATATGCACTATATCAAAAAGTGAACTGATGTATATGACACAGATGTCTGATCAGTTCCAGTTTTGTGTTTATGCTCTTATCTTCTTTAGGGGCTCTATCTCATGCTGACCTCTTTACATTTCTCTACTCTTCTTCTATCTTTGACACATTCTAATACAAAATTGCATGTCATACATATATGTCAATGCCTGAATAAACGCGACTAGAGACAAGACCTTAGTCGGCCCAAAAAATAATTATACAACACTTCCAAACTAATTGGCTTAAGTGTGATTATATAAATGATTATTAATTTATTACAAACACACTATAATAGGTGCATAGCCTTTACAAAATGAAATGTCATACGCTGACCCAAATCTGAGGTTGGCTCTGTGCTCTATTTTTTGAACTGCTAGAGGCACTTCAACTTGCTGTAACTTCTTCATACTATATTTTCCGTACGATGCATGTATAGAATTAATATCTTAATATATCATAAGGCTTATATATGAATGTGCATATCTTGATTCAATATTTCACATGTGCGCTGGTGCTTTGATCGACTGCAAACCTCTGTTCTATTTTGTCTTCCATACTTAGCCATTTCTATCTTCCAAGTTTTCTTAACAAAACTTTGTATGAGTTTGTTGCCATAATGACAACACAAAATAAGTCATAATTACTCTGATTGTCAACTTTCCATCAAACCATCAATCTTTTCCAGGGTTTAACCATAGATCTTCCTTCATTACTCAGAGAACTTCTGGGCTCGAGACACATAGTGACAATGCGTAATTCCATGATGGATAAAGATCATTCACTTTTATGTTTGCGGAATCATGTCAACCATTGATCTTTGTTGAGGTTTTAATCATTGAATGGATCTGCACAAGAATATGAAATAGAAAAAAATCCCGCTAAGACACATGCAACAGTTACATATATGAATTTGAATATGAATATGCAGGTTGAGAGACATAAGCATTCAACAATAGCATAATTCATGAAATAAAAAGCTACAAAATATATAAATCACAATGATATGGGTATAGAGTATACTTCCCTGAGTTATCTAGATATGAAAATTGATCTTTAAATTTGGGATCCACCACTCCTAACAGAGTTACTCCTTATAGAGTAAATCTCCTAATAGGGATAGAGGTAAATCCTATAAGTGGGTAACAAAAACAGTGTCTTTGTAAACTCCTAATAGGGTTAAGCCTGTAATGAGGAATACTTCAAAAGAGTAATTTATTTGTGATTCTTCATTCCCACCATGGTTTTCACCCATTTGGGTTTCCACCTAAAAAATATTTGTGTTATGTGTTGTGTGCATTATGGTGGTTGTGTTTGTTTTGTTAAGTTTTATTTGCTTATCAATTGGTAAACTTGTGAATGTTGGTTTTGAGTTAAAGAAGTGAAAATTTGCAGATATCTTAGATTATTTATCCACCCCCCCCCCCTCTCTCAATAATCTTGGACCCTATAAGTAACACAAATTTCCAATAAATTCAAAGTNGTTAAAGAAGTGAAAATTTGCAGATATCTTAGATTATTTATCCCCCCCCCCCCCCTCTCTCAATAATCTTGGACCCTATAAGTAACACAAATTTCCAATAAATTCAAAGTATTTATACAACTGGTCAGTCTTTTTCATTATTTCTCCCAATTTGTTTCTTTCATATAACTCATTATTTATTTCCCAGATTCATTCAATCTGTCTTGAGAAGATTTAATTTAATTTTTTTCCTTCTACAGCTCTTGTATCTATCTTTCACTATTTTTTATTTCTTCCTTTGCTTTTACTTCCCGCTATTTTTCTTTTTACATCACATGGCCCAATAGGTTTTGTAAATTTTTTTTGAGGCAATGTCAATCTCAAGGATTTTATATAATTAAACTAAAGAGGCTCTTTCATCATCAATATTTTTTTTATTTTAGCCAATCTTTGATTTAGTTCATTTAGTTTCACCTCCATCTGTCCATTCTCTATACTTGTAGATGTAGAGGTAGAGTTTTGAATACTTTTCTATAATTCATTTCTCTTATCATCTACGAATTTCCTCTTGATTTCTTCTTCTTCTTCTTCTTCTTCTTCTTCTTCTTCTTCTTCTTCTTCTTTTTCTTCTCTCTCTCTCTCTCTCTCTCTCTCTCTCTCTCTCTCTCTCTCTCTCTCTCTCTCTCTCTCTCTCTAACTTGAGAAATGGTGTGTACACCACATTGTTGGTCTTTTTTGACACATTAATTTTTTCCACATTTTTAACTTTAGAAAAATTGATTTGGATGGTGCTAATGTGAAATTTATAGGGATCCATTTGACTTTATGGTTGAATTTTATTTTTAATTTGGGGCATAAAAATCATGTAATCCATTTATGTAACCAGTCTAGTTTATAAATCAAACTAATGATGACTATCAAACCAAAGATGAGAAATTGATTCCTTACAAGAAGATGATTGATGATCTCAAGAATTACTTCACTTTCATCACATTCCAACAAATCCCTAAATCTAAAAATAGGGTAACAGATGCCATGGCCATTTGGCTTCTATCTTACAATTGGAAGAGCACGAGTCCACATTTCAATTCCTAGTGGAAGAACTACACTACCCTACCTATGATTCCCCTGACAACCCTGTCATATGTAGCATGGTTGGTCATGACTCCTCTTGATATGATAAAATTTACTCTTACCTATGTAACTAAATCATTCCTAATAACCTAACCTATAATGATAAATGACATCTCATTTGGAAGGCTTCCCGATATACCCTCATCTCTATTGACTTGTTTAGGAAGGGTCTAGACAGAACAATTCTTAGATGTCTAGAGAAACATGAGTTTGAATGTGCATTAGATAAACTATATCATGGTGTATGTGGGTCCACTCTAATGGTCTTGCGCTAGCTCAAAAGCTACTTAGGTTTGGTTACTACTGGCCTATTATGAAAATGGATGTTGTTAGATATGCTAAATCTTGTAATAAGTTTTAGATGCATGACAATATAATACATGCTACAAGTAGGGAGCTTATTCCATCAATTACACATTGGCCTTTTTAGTAGTGGTATTTTGATTTTGTGGGTCAAATATATCCTAACTCATCTAGTGGACACAAGTTTATCATTACTGTAACATAATATTTTACAAAGTGGGTTGAGGACATTCCTCTTTTGGTTGCTACTGGGAAACAAGTGTCTTTATTCATCCTCAACCATATCATCTGTCACTATGACATACCTTCCTCCATAGTTACTGATAATGGAGGACAATTCAAAAACAAGGATCTTAAGAGTTATGTAAACAATTCAAGATTAAACAACATTGGTCCTCAATTTATTACTGATGTAATTACAAGCCTCTCTCTACCCTAACTTCACCTAGGGTCTTTAATAGGCCTTTCCTCTAGCCTAATAGGGCTCTTTACTAACCCTAACTTCCAAGGATTCCCTTATTAAAGATCCTACACTATTTTAGCTTAATCACACCAATCAAGAAAGAAAAAGATGCTTCAACTAGCTCCATAGAGGCCTTCTTGCACCTCCTACCCTAAATGACCCATAAGGTTCAAATTCAAAATCATATGGAGAGATAGGCTTCCAAATAGGTAAATAGGCTTCCAAATAGGTAAATTGGATCCAATCCAATTCTTAACCACACTTCTTGCAATGAAACTCTAATCAAGTTCAAAATACCAATGCAATTTCACCCAAAATAGGGCTATAAAGTATTAGGCCTATTTTTTGGCTAAATGACCTATAACTCCTAATTTCATCAAACAAGTCTCCAAACAGGATTTATTTGCAGATACACTTTATGGAACCCTTCAAGATTTTTTAGGTCTCTATCCACCAAATTGACCATACATCATAGTGCTATAATTAAGGCTAAAATCAAGGGTTTCTTGGTTCTTGGACTGTCTACACAATGGTTTGGTTTATTTTCACACTAAACTAAGCACCCAATCTTATCCTTTAGTTTGGGGCTTCTTCAAACATCACTCTATGTCTCCACAGTCTTAGGTTGAAGCATTCAATGTGTTCAACCCACTGTAACTCACTTGCAATGCTTTGTATTCCTTAGCCATGTATCACTGGCTTGCCTAGGAAATCATTGCAAAATGGAAAATAATCTTTCTAGGGCCCCTCCTTCTGCATACATATAGTATAGGGAGTCAACTCACCCATTTTAAGATCTTTTACAATTTCTAAGGTGGACTGATGAGCTATGACACCATTTACATAGCTTGCCTGGTTCAGACTAGCGACATGGCTTAAAACAAAATTATTTACAAATCCAACAAAAAACACTCAAAATGCTAATCTAATGCCACACATAACTCCAAAATGAACTACTTTACCTTGTTCATAAATCACAGTAAGTAAACTAATCCATTGATGTGCCTCAAACCAAGAAAATCTTAAAATTGCTCAAAAAACTTGTCCTCTCTTCAATTACTCTATTTCCAAAGCTTCATCCAACCTTTCACACAGGTCAAGAGAGGCCTAATATAGTTGACCAAGTACCTATCTCAATGGTTTCAGATAGTTAAGAAACCACTTTTCTTAAAAATTTAATCATGCAACAAATGTTGTCAATGTTGCCAATGACAACATTGACATATGTTGGCAAGTTGACTTCTTGAGGATGCATGACTTATTTTGTGTTTTCATCATGGCAACAAAGTCATACTAAGTTTCTGTCTAAATAAACTTACAAGAAAAAATGACTAAGTATGGAAAATAGGACAGACAAAGTGATACAATGATCAACACATCAACGCATGTGCAAGCGACTAAATCAACATATGCGCGTTCAGATATATGTTCTATGTTTCATGTACATACTAAGTCCAGACACACATGGTATGGAATGATAGTATGGAGAAGTTATAGATAGATCAGTGCACCAAAAATCTAGGAAACAAAGCATGGAGCCGACTTAGGTTTTTGGATCAGCGTATATTATTTTGTTATGTAAAGGCCAAGCAGCTTTGATTATATGTTTGTAATAATGTAATTAGTAATGTTGTAAACACACTTAAGCCAATTAGTTTGGAAGCATTGTGTATTATGTTTTAGGGCCGACCATAAGTATTGTTTTGGGTCGCATCTATTTGGACAAGAACATATAAGTATGTAATGTAAAGTTATGTTACAAGTGTCAATGAAAATGCATGAGAGAGATATAGAAGAGTAGTATAATGAAGTTAGCATGAGATAAATCTCTTTAAGAGAGTAAGAGCATCAACGCATACATAGAACTGATCAGACAAGAGTGTCATCACAACATTTCACTTTTTATATAGTTTATAATAAACTATCAGAAGGTTGTATCCTTCATCCTATTAAGTAGTGAGCTCTGGCAGCGAGCCATATACCTTTAATAGGGTTTTGTAAAGAATCCTAATAGGGTCATTGTACTTGTATTATAAAGACTTCTTCTAATGGGGAAAAGGAACTTTAATAGGTTCATTATACTAGTACAATATTTGTGGGTACTAATTCCCACCGGGTTTTTCCTCTGATTAAGGTTTCCCCATAATCATATCATGTGTTATGTGTTCTTGTATTGGGCTTCATTGGATGTATGTTTGATTTATGTTTAAGTTTCTGAAATATAATAAATAGACAAACACTAATTCACCCCCCCCTCCCAATGTTTCTAACAATTGGTATCAGAGCTCTGGTCCTCTGAAAGAAAGTTTAACCACTTAAAGAGATCATGGACTTAGCAAAAGAAAAACATTTGAAAAAGAATCTTGAAGCATCTCTTGAAGATCTTGACAGATCTGAAAAAGAAAATGAAGAACTTAGACTGAAAGTTGATGGCTCATAAATGCTTATCAAGAAATTGAGAAAAGATTTGAAAGATTGTTCTACAAGTGATTTAGGGAAAATGGTCAAAAAGATGAATGAAGAGAACATGTCTCTGAAAGATAAAATTGAAAATCTGATGAACATCTAACAGACAGTCAAATTTCTATTGAAGAAAAGATCAAAGAAAGCAAACAATTAGAAGATGAACTTTTGCAAGCAAACATGAAAGTCTTGGAATTGGAGAACATAAAGAAAAATATGGAATCTAAATTAACAGAAGCAAAGGATAATATTGAAAAACTCCACACAAGTTTTGATTCACTTCAATCTTAGCTCAATGCACAAAAGCAAAAAGGTGACAATACTGGTCTTGGATACAGTGTAGCACAAGTTGAAATAAAAGAAAGTAAGAAAGCACATGAATCATCTTCAGAAGAAAAGAAATTTAAAAATGTTGTAGAGATTAAAATAGATCCACCTAAAGGAGAAATCAAGTAAGTTAACAGAACTTGTTATGCATGTAATAACATGGTCATTTGGCAAGAGATTGAAAAGAGGTAAGACCTTTCAATGGTTATTGTTACTCTTGTAATAATTTTGGTCATAGGGCTATACATTAAAGAAAAAATCAAAGAAATCAATCTCTGCACAATCAAAGAAATCAGCCTCAAAGAAATTTTTAGAACATTACATGTCAAATATGTAACTATAATGGACACACAAAAAAGTAGTGCAACATGATGAGCAAGAACATCAGACCTCCTATCATTTGTCACACATGTGGAAAGGCTGGACACATCTCAAGGTTCTATAGATCTAGAACTCAAAAACAAGAGGATCCTAATAAATCACTATTTGAAGAAGAAGGAGAAGTCAACTTTGTTCAAGAAAAAGAAGATTCAAGCAAAATTTGGGTTGAAGTAAAGAAGGACAATGCAAAGAACAAAGTGGTTGATGCATCCACAGTGGACGCATCCTCTACTTCTGGTTGAATAGACCTTCTTGGTCTTAGGGGGAGCTATTCTAGCTCAGAACCCCTACATGACTTGTATACTCACCTTTGAGTATGTGCCTATGAAATCATGTTTATGATCATAGTTGGATACAATATGTATACATGCATTATCTATAATACACTCTGAACAAATTTTGAGATTCTCTTTGAAAACTCTGTATGGTTGCAAACACTAAATGCAGTAACTTTTATAAAAAGATGTAAGTGTTTTATCTTCTTCACATTTGCATTTGAGATCACATAATTTAGAGAGCATAGGAGCACTGAGCATCAAAGCATAGAAGCATAACAAATTTGGTGGTTAAGAAGCACGGTTAAGAAGTTGGAATGGAACCCTAGCAGTCGTGTCATTTCAAATTTTCATGAAACCCTATTTAAATCATCAAGTAAGTATGGCTACTCCAATTGTATTTGACATTGCTGAGAGGAAGAGATTTGTATTCAAGAGGCATCCATTTAAATCCATACTGGATAATGTGGAAGGATCTTTCTCCAAAACTCTGTTAGGAGTCGTTCACGTAGAAGACATCCGCACATACATTTATTGTAAAAAGGAAACAGTTGGAGATAATAGTATAGCCACTCTCATGGCTACGATGATGAAACTAGACTATTCTTTCAAGGATGAATATGCACACGTCACAGACAACCCTATCTTCAATTATTTGAATGTGCACAAATTCTACAAACCAGAATGGGTTAAAATTTTGTTGAGCAGGATTCATGATGACCTCTACTAGATTGGTGAAGTTCCCGTCCGTATTACTGCAGACCTAATTCATGAATTAACTAGAATTCCTAAGACTGGACCAATTCTTCCTACTGGAAAGGATGTCAAGAAATAGTTTGAGCAAGCATGCCTATCCATAAGTGACAGGCATGGTATGATAGTTGATCCTATCAAGGAAGAAGACATAAAGCTTCTAACTATGATCCTTGGTTACAAGTTCCAACAAGCAAGTAGATTGAATAGTGTCTCTACAACAACTATTCTAGTAGCTATCAGAATGGTAAAGGATTAACACTCAGTACAATCTATGTGAGATATTTTGTGCTCAATTAATTCAGAACATCTGAGCAATCAAGCATGACAAGAGCAAGACATTCAAGTTTGGGTCTTTGATTATCTATCTATACTTCCATATTGTTGGTAAGGTTGCAAATCTTTACCTAGACAGAAGCAAACCCACTATGTCTCAAATTTTCTTAAAAGCCACATTAGAGAGTAGTGCAAAGGAGTCTATGGACATGGACATCAAAACTTTTAGGATCAAGATGCAGAAGAGGTTCAGGATACCTGAGAAGATTGTTGAAAAGTATAAGGAAACCATATGCTTCATGGTAGAGACTGACTGCACTTGCATGGAGGCAGTTGAGACTAGAACTAAATGGATTCATCAACTTGGGTATGAAATGGAGGAATATGTATTGGAAGGATATGCATAAGTCCTTTTGTCTATGCCCAAAGATCTCGATGAGCCTAGGTGGGGCACTTACAAAGAGAAGACTAATAAAGTTGATTCTATATTATATAGTGCTGATAACAAAAGAAAGGCATCTAAGATTACATCTAGCATTCTAAGAGTTCATGGAGTCACTCAAAAAGATCTTGACAAAGCTAGAGAAGCCAAGATAGCCAAAGAAATTGAGAAGACTGATGACATCCAAAAGAAGAAGAAAGTAGAGATCACCTCTGCACCCTCTACCACCATTGACCTAGACTCATCTCCACCTTCTATACCAAGTAAGAAGTCTAGAGGAAGGAAGAAAGCACCCACAAATCACCCATCCTCAAGGAACACACAGAGCATAGCAAGGCACACTCAAGCTCTTCCTGAAGTAGGATTCAGACCTAGTCTAAATGTCCTAAAGAATAGGATTGTAAATGAAGGAAGACTAGACACAATTGCTAAGGTTTATGAAAAATATCAAGAGATTGATAAAACTGAGATACATTCTATGATCATCTCTCACATGATTAAGTTTAAGAAGTCAGTTCTTGAACTCAAGATAGTGATACCTGATAAGTTATGGAACATACTGGAAATAATGAAGAGACATGAAATTAAGGAAGACATGAGGATAAGAGAAGAAACATTGAATAATCTTCTCCCTATATGCTCATATGATGAGAAGGCAATTCTGTTAGATCTGGTGAAGCCTCATCTTAGAACTAAGACAAGGACACTTCATATTATGAACAAGGAATATGAGTTAGTTGGGAAAGAGACAGAAAAAATCTTTTTCACAAGTGTTTATGGATAGACACATGTATCCATCAATGGCGCCTACAACAAAGATAACTCCAGCTCCTCCCAAATAGGTTGCAGAACTAGTGATTCAAAGTGCACCTATGATAGGTCCACAAGTTTTAGTGCCCTCAGTGTCAATAACTACTGATATAGAAAAAGACTCAGAATATACTATAATGGTTAATAATATCAAGATATCCATGACAATATCTAACAATGACATGGAAAAAGTTGATAAAGCATTTGTAAGCACTGAAGAGATGTGCACTAATGATACATCTGTACAACAAGATGAAGTTCCCTCCAATGATCCAATAGACTTCGATAAAGAGAAAGATACTCAAGACAATGAGACACCAATAAAGAGTGAATGCATGGATACCAGTCAAAATACTATATTCACTCCATCCACTTTACCATCTAGTTCATTGTTGTCAAGGTTAACTCCTGACTTAGCAAGTCTAGATGCATGGGGAGAAGAGGACTTAATAAAGATCAATGTTCTAGCTATGGAAAAGGCCAAAGAAAAATAGGTTATAAGGAACCCTCTTTTCTTGGAGTTAGTTAACATTCTGAATGATTTAGTACCTGTAGATAAGAAAGTAGCCAAGATTCAATTAGTTGAAGATGTCGACAACATTCTAACAAGGTTCAAAACACACTTTATAGGCCTAGTAGACTCTGCTACTAGAATTGCAGAAGATGAGTATAAAAAGGAGAGATTGAATGAATTGGTAAGGAATTTTACCTTAGACATAAAATCTCTAAAGATTGGACAATCTATATTGAAAGAGTTGGCAGCTAAAGGTAAGAAAGTTATAGCAAACTGCATGGACAGAGTAAAGTTCACCTCTGAACATATCATAAAGATAGAAGATGCAAAGATCATGGTGGAAAATATTAGAAAATTAGTTGAGACATCCACGCAAGACATGAACATCTGTAACAATGTCTATCAAGGTCAGTTGAACAAAATTGAAAAGGCTAAGTTAGAGATCAGTAAGATAAGAGTCAGACAAACTCAATTGAGAAATGCACTTGTGCCCTCTCTAGCAGTTTTGAATGAGAACATCAAACAGATTGATGCCACCATTGTGACATATGATCAAGGTCCCTGCATGGATTTGATAAAGATGGAGAAGTTGACATATGCCTTATGCATGCATCTTCAGACAGTTGATGCAATGAAAGTATTCTAGCAGAAAGAGATCCAATCTCTTTAGGTTGTGTACCCAGATGTTTACATGGAGTAAGTATCTAGAAGACTTACAAGTTTTAGACACCTTTGTCATTAATGTCAAAGGGGGAGTAATAGAGAATGTGTATATATGGGGAGTAGTATATGTATATATTAAAAGATGCTATGATTGACAGTTTTTTTTGTGATTAAGTCATTTTGATAAACTTGGCCACATTCCTTTGTTGCCATAAATGACAAAGGGGGAGATTGTTGGCAAGTTGACTTCCTAAGGATGCATGAATTATTTTTTGTTTTCATCATGGCAACAAAGTCATACTAATTTTCTATCTAAATAAACTTAGAAGACAAAATGACTAAGTATAGAAAATAGGATAGACAAAGTTATACAACAATCAACACATCAGCACATGTGTGAGCGATTGAATTAGTGTATGCACATTTAGATATATGTTCTATGTTTCATTTACATACTAATTCCAGACACACATGGTATAGAATGATAGTATAGAGAAGTTACAGACAGATCAGTGCACCAGTAGTCCAGGAAATAGAGCATGGAGCCGACTTAGGTTCTTGGATCAACATATATTATTTTGTTATGTAAAGGCCAAGCGCCTTTGATTATATGTTTGTAATAATGTAATTAGTAATTTTGTAAACATGCTTAAGCCAATTAGTTTGGAAGCGTTGTGTATTATGTTTTAGGGCTGACCTTAAGTCTTGTTTTGGGTCGCGTCTATTCGGACAAGAACATATAAGTATGTAATATAAAGTTATGTTACAAGTATCAATAAAAATGCATTAGAGAGATATAGAAGAGTAGTATAATGAAGTCAACATGAGATAAATCTCTTTAAGAGATTAAGAGCATCGGCACATACAAAGAACTGATCAGACAACAGTGTCATCATAGCAGTTCACTTTTTATATAGTGTATATCAACTATCAGAAGGTTGTAGCCTTCATCCTATTGAGCAGTGAGCTCTGGCAGTGAGCCATATACCTTTAACAGGGTTTTTTAAAGACTCCTAACAGGGTCATTGTACTTGTATTGTAAATACTACTTCTAATAGGGAAAAAAGAACTTTAACAGGTTCATTATACTAGTACAATATTTGTGGGTACTAATTTCCACCAGGGTTTTCCTCTGATCAAGGTTTCCCCGTAATCATATCATGTGTTATGTGTTCTTGTATTGAGCTTCATTGGATGTATGTTTGATTTATGTTTAAGTTTCTTAAATATAATAAATAGACAAACATTGACTCACCCCCCCCCCTCAGTGTTTCCAACATCTTTTATAACTTTTGGGTTTTGCATACAAACTTGGTCACTATCACATGAAACTCAACCAAAATCCTATCTAAGTTAATTAAAGCATCAAATAGGTTAATTGAATGAATTCTAGATATAATATCTCAAAAATTTAACAATGAATCAAATGACTATATCCAATAATTGATAAGTTCAGTGTCTATTTCAACTTGGGCAATAGAGTCAATTCACTTTCAATCAAATGTACAACCCTGCAAGAAAGTATATATTCCAACACCATCAACTATTCAAATGCTATAGATGTAGAGAAATTGAGCCTATTTATATCCTTTCTCATTCAAATGAATTTAACTCCTTTGGTTGGGAGACCAGTTAAACAAGAAGCTAGAAACACAAACTTTTCATGAACTTCTTGATAATCAAACATGGATATGAGACATGTAAATTTTCTACACAAGAATTTCAAGAATAGAAATTGAATCCTCCTTCAATAATTGCAATGGAATAATTGAAATTATTACCACAAGTGAGACAGAAAACACTTATCTTTTATTGATTTTGAAATAATAGTACATTCGAGTCCATGTTGCAGTTGCAATCAAATTCTAAAACTAGGTACAACAATAATGATAATAATATTTTTTTCCCATGATCTTGAAATATATAGTATATAAAATCTAAGGGATGTGTACAAGCTTTAGACCAATGTGTCTCTTCATAACTAGAACCTAACACTAAGATCAATAACTGAACAATCATAGTTACAATTAAGGAATGATTTATATCCTTGGTTGAAAATGGTTGTTGCCCGTTGGGATTCATAAAAATAGTCTACTAATAGGTCATGTGTAGTTTATCTTTCTATGACCATTATGGTGCTTTGATCAAATGTTCATCCACACATAACCATATATACTCTGCTTGATCATGGATACCATCAATGGTGTCTCAAACAACTTCAACATCAAGAACGTAATCACTGACATTGTAGGCCATCCTTAGGAATTCTCCATCCTTGTGAATATTCCTTTAATAATGTCTACATGTCCTCATCCTCCTCAATCCTTGAAGATCACATTGTCTTATCATCAGACAGATCCATGGTACTCACCACCTTCGAAACCCTGCATGGAAAACATTGATGTATCAAAATAAAAAATAAAACCATAACTGGCACACAACTATAATTAAATATATTAAAATGACATAAAAAAATCCACGTCAACATTTCCAACCAAGCATCTTATCCATTTCATCATCGAGGACATGTGTTATCTGTTACCCAAATTTCCCATCCTATTCAATTTTGGCTACAAGTGGTGTAAATGAGGCTCCCACAAGGGTAGAGCCCAGCTTGTAAGGCTTCTGTCATGATTCCTAGTCTTCATCTTGTTCTCTACATATTTTTAGGCCTGGTTTTAGCCCTTGTTCATGTCTTGAAATCCCTAAGTGCCAAAAAACCTTAAAACCCTATTTCTTTAGTGGCTTGTTCTATTTTGTCATTAATTTTCCGTGCCACTTAAGTTCTTATTTTCCATGTGCTCTTTAACCTCTTATGTCTATCTCTCAATCTCCTAACAAGATCAAATATGCTTTTCAGATTTGTAGATTATGTGTGAGCCATCGATCAAGTTTTAATCTTATAGTTATCTCCTGATCTTGTAATAAAAGGGTTAAGTCATGAAATATCTTGAGATTACGCGTAGACCGTCGATGAAAAATAGATCCTATGGTTGTCGCTTGATCTCTGAATAAACTCAGGGTTAAAGAAAAGGTTCAGTGATTTGGAGATACAAAGGAATTTAGTACCTAGGGTTAAAGATGAGTTAAGGCTAGGTCAGACAAAGGAATAAATCAAACATTCATTGCAAAGCCTTAATCACCCAAATCAAACTGAGAATTCTTCAAGGCATTTTGCCTTCATGCAATGTGAACAATGGGGTCACTTTCTACAAGGTCTAAAGGAAGTTAAAGTACAGTCAATTCATATTTGATCATAAGGCTAGCACTTTCCCTCGATGATGAAGATGCAGGCAGTTAGTGATCAAGGCAATGTGTCATTGTGATGCGTTGCAGGTTGTTAGAACCTGGGCCCATCTGTGGCTATTTAATGTCTAAGAAAGTTTATCTTCATCAAGCGGTAGGCGTAAAGGATTAAATCAAAGATGCATGAAAATTATTCTTTAAGGCATTGTGCCATCGTACTAGATGTCCATGGTGGGGTAGGGCTTAAGTAAGACAAGGTAAAGGTAAAGATCAAGCAAGTTCTATTTGATCATGTGGATGACGCTTTGCCTCAGGGTTAAGATGATCAAGATCTAACATTTGAGGCACTGCGCCAAGGTGACATTTGGCATTGCTGACATCATGGGTCCCTAGTTTCATAGCAAGAAAGATGCCATAAGTTTGTAAATATCTGACAACAGGTGTGAAGGCTTAAAGATAAAGATAAAGGTTTTTAACCATTGAGGCAATGCACCCTATTGACACATGTCCCAGTCAGATTTGAATTCAACACAAAAGGTAAGATAAAGGTAACACAAGCTAATAAATATCTAATGGTGGGTGTTATGACTCAAAGGCCAAGATGAAGGAAGATAATTTTCAAGGAATCATGCCTGTGTGCCACATAGAAGGTCTGATCCTGTGCTCGCGGGTAACTTAAAGGAGATCGATGGTTTTGTTTTAAAGTTGATAAAGTTTCAAACCTGAGCTGTCGATATGACATTCTGCACCACCTGTGACCATTAAAAACATATTTTCAAATATTCAAATATTTTCTCAGGGTTTCATGATGATAGTGACATGTTCCAAATTGTAGAGAAGGTAGATGGATCAGGTTGATCTATCCTCTCAAACTTATGGCAATATGAGATATCTTAGAGGCATATATGATCATTTGAGATATTTTCCAAGTGCATTAATGGACAGACTTGACTATTTTAGGGTTTTTTATTATTTAATGGATATCTATTGTAACCCTAATTTTTTCCAATCTGATCAGATGGATTGACTCTTGAGCCTGGATACTAGGAGAGGTTGTATATAAGTAGGTTTTAGAACTTTTGTAGCTAGTTTCTCAAGCTTATGCAAGACTTTCTAGGGAATTCTTTCTGCCCCCAAGTTTTCATGTGTTTTTGATTTCTCATTGAGGTCTAGAATACACAAAGAATCTTTGTGACATTGTCTTTGTCCCTAGGAATTCTTGTTTGTATTTCTCTTATTTGAAGAAATAAATAGTGGCTAATGTTAGATAAATCTTGGATTTCTTGAGCCCTATTTCTTTCTGCATCTCTATGCACTATTGTGGATGATTGATTTAGATGATCTTGTGGATTTTGTTCATCCCTTGTCATTTTGTCTCATTTTTGTGCCTATTTTTTGGAGTGAATGTTTGTTTGCAGGTCATAGTCTATGTCTATTTATTTAATAAGCTATTCTTTGTGAAATCTTTTCTCTCCCTGAATAGTCTCTTTTCATCTCAGACCTCTCTATGAAACACTTTTACAAGCCTATTCAGGAAGTTGTGCTTGTTTTGATTCAGAGATTTAATGCTAGTGCTTATTCATTATGTTTTTATTCATGTCACTTTTGGTGTATCACCTTGTAGGTTAATTTTTTCTTTCAGTCTTTTAGTTTTTCTTCTATCCCTTTTCCTCCCAAGTTTAATTTTCAAGTTTAAAGAGAAAAATAGGTGATTATCCAAGAGGAACCGGCTTAGAATCCAGAGGTTTCACTTTTGTTAGCAAAGGTCCCACAACGTGGAAGTGATTCCCATGTTATACCAAATCATTAGCTTACGAGTTTAATAGGGTGAAAATTTGGTGTATAACATTATCATCATGCAATCCCACAATGGATAAAAGATGTTTAATTTTTGATTGTGGGATTACACCAACTATCGATCCTTTCCCTACTTTAATCACTGATTAGATAGGACACATATTATTCAGGCATGATATTGTGAATAATAAACAATGTGCTTCTTTTTGATCGTGGGATCATGTTGACCGTTGATCCTTATTGTGCTTTAACCACCAATCAACCTTCAACCTTCTTTAAAAATTGATCTTCTTTTCCACTCAATTAGAACACCACCATTGATCATAACCATGTGCTGAAAAAAAGGAGATTTAGTAGTGCATACTTTAACTTGCTTTAAAATAATGTGCATCCTCATCAACCTGCACAACCAATCTGCTACTGCTAGTTGTTATCTATGTTTTATCATTGCTCAGAACATTTTTGGGACCAGGACACATGTCATTAATGCATGATCCCATGAAGAATAAAGATCATGCAACCTATGATTATGGGATCAAGCCAACCATCAATATTTGCCAAACTTTAACCATAGATCTTCCCATCTTCATTGCTCATAAATTGTGGGTCCAGAAGACATGGCATAAATGTGTGATCCTGTGAAGGATAAACAATGTGCATCTTTTGATAACAGCATCACACCAACCATTGATCTTTTCTGAGGTTTAACTATAGATCTTCCTTCGTTACTCAGAGAACTTGCGGGCCTGAGACACGTAGTGACAATGCATGATTCCATGATGGATAAAGATCATTCACTTTTTTTTTGCAGAATCACGCCAATCGTTGATCTTTGATGAGTTTTTAATCACCAAATGGATTTGCACAAGAATATGAAATAACAAAAAAGCCCACAAAAACACATGCAATGGTTACATATATAAATTTGAATATGAATATGCAAGCTGAGAGACATAAGAATTCAACAATAACATAATTCATGAAATAGAAAGCTACAAAATATATAAATTACAATGATATGGGTATAGAGTATATTTCCCCGAGTTATCTGGATATGAAAATTGATCTTTAAATTTGGGTTCCACCACTCCTAACATAGTTACTCCTTACAGGGTAAATCTCCTAATAGGGCTAGAGGTAAATCCTATAACTGGGTAACACCAATAGTGTCTTTGTAAATTCCTAATAGGGTTAAGCCCCTAATGAGGCATACTTCAAAAGAGTACTTTATTTGTGAGTCTTCATTCCAACCGTGGTTTTCATCCATTTGGATTTCCACCTAAAAAATCTTTGTGTTATGTGTTGCCTGCATTGTGGTGGTTGTGTTTGTTTTGTTAAGTTTTATTTGCTTATCAATTGGTAAACTTGTGAATGTTAGTTTTGAGTTAAAGAAGTGAAAATTTGCAGATATCTTAGATTATTTATCCACCCCCCCCCCCTCTCAGTAACCTTGGACCCTTAGAACTAACATAAATTTCCAATAAATTTAAAGTATTTACACAAACTGTCAGTATTCTTCATTATTTCCCCCAATTTGTTTCTTTCATATAACTCATTATTTGTTTCCCAGATTTGTTCAATCTATCTTGGGAAGATTTAATTTCATTTTTTTCCTTCTGTAGCTCTTGTATCTGTCTTTCACTATTTTTTATTTCTTCCTTTACTTTTACTTCCCACTATTTTTCTTTTTACATCGCATGGCCCAATAGGTTTTGTAAATTTTTTTTTGAGGCAATGTCATTCTCAAGGATTTTATATAATTAATCTAAAGAGGCTCTTTCATCGTCAATTTTTTTTTTCTTTTAGCCAATCTTTGATTCAGTTCATTTAGTTTTACCTTCATCTATTCATTCTCTATACTTGTAGATGTAGAGGTAGAGTTTTTTATTACTTTTCTATAATTCATTTCTCTTATCATCTACGTCTTTCCTCTTGATTTCTTATTTTCTAGTTCAGCCTCTCTCTCTCTCTCTCTCTCTCTAGCTTGAGAAATGATGTTTACACCACATTGTTGGTCTTTTTTGACACATTAATTTTTTCCACATTTTTAACTGTAGAAAATAAGAATTGGATGGTGCTAATGTGAAATTTATAGGGATCCTTTTGACTTTATGGTTGAATTTTATTTTTAATTTGGGGCATAAAAATTATGTAATCCATTTATGTAATTGGTCTGGTTTATAAATCAAACTAATGATGACTATCAAATGAAAGATGAGAAATTGATTCCTTACAAGAAGATGATTGATGATCTCAAGAATTACTTCACTTTCATCACATTCCAACAAATCCCTA
Organism: Thuja plicata; assembly: GCA_018584345.1. Taxonomy (NCBI): domain Eukaryota; kingdom Viridiplantae; phylum Streptophyta; class Pinopsida; order Cupressales; family Cupressaceae; genus Thuja; species Thuja plicata. The sequence goes on along the minus strand of MU225713.1, from coordinate 223,300 downwards.
AATCTAAAAAATAGCATGACTGATGCCATGGCCATTTGGCTTCTATCTTACAGTTGGAAGAGCACGAGTCCACATTTCAATTCCTAGTGGAAGAACTACACTAGTCTACCTATGATTCCCCTGATAACCCTGTCATATGTAACATGGTTGGTAATGACTCCTCTCAATATGCTAAAATTTCCTCTTACTCATGTAACCAAATCATTCCTAATAACCTAACTCGTAATGAGAAATGACATCTCATTCACAACGCTTCCCGATATACCCTCATCTCTGTTGACTTGTTTAGGAAGGGTCTAGACGGAACAATTCTTAGATGTCTAGAGAAACATGAGTTTGAATGTGTGTTAGATAAATTCTATGATGGCATATGTGGGTCCCACTCTAATGGTCTTCTACTAGCTCAAAATCTACTTAGGTCTGGTTACTACTAGCCTACTATGAAAACTGATGTTGTTAGATATGCTAAATCTTGTAATAAGTTTCAGATGTATGACAATATAATACATTCTCCAGGAAGGGATCATATTCCATAAATTACACATTGGCATTTTCAGTAGTGGGATTTTTATTTTGTGGGTCAAATATATCCTAACTCGTCTAGTGGACACAAGTTTATCATTACTGTAACAGAGTTTTTACAAAGTGGGTTGAGGACATTCCTCTTTTGATTGCTATTGGGAAACAAGTGTCTTTATTCATCCTCAACCATATCATCTATCGCTATGACATACCTTCCTGCATAGTTACTGATAATGTAGGAAATTTGGAAAATAAGCATCTCAAGCAGTTATGTAAACAATTCAAGATTAAACAACATTGGTCCTCAATTTATTACTGATGTAACTACAAGCCCTTCTCTCTACCCTAACTTCACCTAGGGTCTTTAATAGTCCTTTCCTCTAGCCTATTAGGGCTCTTTATTAACCCTAACTTCCAAGGATTCCCTTATTAGAGATCCTACACCAATTCAGCTTAAGCACACCAATCAAGAAAGCAAAACATGCTTCAACTAGCTTCATAGAGGCCTTCTTGCACCTCCTACCCTAAATGATCCATAAGGTTCAAATTCAAAATCATATGGAGATATAGGCTTCCAAATAGGTCAATTGGATCCAATCCAATTCTTAACCACACTTCTTATAATGAAACTCTAATCTAGTTCAAAATACCAATGCAATTTCACCCAAAATGAGGCTATAAGATATTGGGCCTATTTTTTTGGCTAAATGACCTATAACTCCTAATTTCATCAAAAAAGTCTCCAAATAGGATTCTATTGTAGATACCCTTTATGGAACCCTTCAATATTTTGTAGGTCTCTATGCACCAAACTGACCGTACATCAGAGTGCTATAATCAAGGCTAAAATCAAGGGTTTCTTGGTTCTTGGACTGTCTGTACAAGGGTTTTGTTTCTTCTCACTCTAAAATAAACACCCAATCTTATCCTTTATTTTGGGGCTTCTTCAAACATTACTCTATCTCTCCACAATCTCAGGTTGAAGCATTCAATGCGTTCAACCCACTGTAACTCACTTGTAATACTTTGTATTCCCTAGCCATGTATCAGTGGCTTGCCTAGGAAATCATTGAAAAATGGAAAAAAATATTTCTAGGGCCCCTCCTTCTGCATACATATAGTAGAGGGAGTCACCTCACCCATTACAAGATCTCATACAATTTCTAAGGTGGAATGATGAGCTATGACCCTATTTACATAGCTTCACTGGTTTAGACTAGTGACATGGCTTAAAACAAAATAATTTACAAATCCAACTAAAAACACTCAAAATTCTAACCTAATGCCACACATAAATCAAAAATGAACTACTCTAACTTGTTCATAAGTCACGGTAAGTAAAATAATCCATTGATGTGCCTCAAACCAAGAAAATCTAAAAATTGCTCAGAAAACTTGTCTTCTCTTCAATTACTCTATTTATAAAGCTTCATCCAACCTTTTACATAGGTCAAGAGAGGCCTAATATAGTTTACCAAGTACCTATCTCAATGGTTTCATATATTTAAGAAACCACTTTTAACAAAAATGTAATCATGCAACAAATGTTGTCAATGTTGTCAATGACAACATTGACAACTTTTACAACTTTTGGGTTTTGCATACAAACTTGGTCACTATCACATGAAACTCATCCAAAATCCTATCTAACTTAATTAAAGTATCAAATAGGTCTCCCAAACACTCCCTTGTCCAATTTGACCCTAAAATGCATAAATGCAATATTTGTCACCATGATTGACAATATTGACAAACTTGGACAATCCTTGACACTTAGGTCCCAAATGACCTAATGGGGACTCCTAACCTATCACACCACACTTTAGGACCAACTAATCCAATTATTTCACTAGTGGTTTGGCTAAGACCAATACAAGCCAAAAACAAACTAGGAACCCTAGGACACCTTTTAGCCTTACCTAGGTGCTCCTCCATCATACTCCCCCACAAAGGAAAGTTATGTCACTCCTGTGGACAAGATGTCTTCAAATATGCCCACCTTCTTGAAGTATATAGCTGAAATCCATGTTTCCTCTAAGTCTGGTTTGTTCTTCCACTTGATTAGGTGCTTCATGTACACCTTATGCCTTGTAGTCTTCTTGACTCTGGAGTCCAGTACTCTCTCTGCTTCTAGATTTGGTTTGGAAGGTAACACACTAGGTTCCACATCATTACTAACTCCCTGAATATTTTGATTGATCTCAACTAATGGTCCTTTGAACTTGACTAAGTCTTGCACATTGAAAACAAGATAAATGCTCAAATTAGAAGGAAAATCTATTTTATAGGCATTAGTTCCATATTTGGCCATGACTTTTCAAGGTCCCACCTTCTTCATTTTAAGTTTAGTAGGCACACCCTTATACAATCTAGATTTTTTCAAATGAACCATGACATAGTCACCTACCTCAAACTGAACATCTTTCCTCTTTTCATCAACTTTGGCTTTCAACTTTTAGGTACTATATTGGATATTCTCCTTAACCTATTCTTGGATCTCCTTCATTGTTTGAGTGAATTCCTCAGCATGGCCACTCCTATTCTCCATACCTCCAAGATCTCTAAGCTCACACACACCCCTTGGGTGCATCCCATAAACAACCTCAAATGGGCTTCTCCATGTTGTCCTGTTCTTACTATCATTATATGCATACTCTTCTTTAGGTAGTAGGTAATGACACCACTTTCTAAGTGACTTGACTAAGGCATACAACTCCAAGTCATAAGAGGAGTAATTCTTCTTGGCTTCATTTAATTTTTCAATAAAGAAGGATATTGGCCTACCATCTTGTCTTAACACACCCCCTACTTCCATACCACTTGCATCACACTCTATTGTAAATAATTTTTCAAAACTAGGCAATGTTAGGATATGTTGTGTAGCTACTTGCTTCTTCAACATTTGAAAATCTCTCTCTACTTCCAAGGTCCACCTAAACTTAGTTTTTACCCCACCCTTGATGGTATCCAATAATGGTGCACAAATACCACAGAAATTCCTAATAAATTTCCTATAAAACTGGGCTAATCCATGAAAACTTCTTACCTCAATTGTTATGGTAGGTGGTGGCTAGTTTAGGATAGCTGCTACCTTGTCTTGACCCATCTTCAAGGACCCCTTGGACACTACAAAGCCTAAGTACATAAGTTATTTCTTTAGAAACTCACACTTCTCAAGGTTGATGGCTAGCTTGTCTTCATGCAACCTCTGCAATACAGTCTCTACATGCTTGATATGCTCCTCTCTCATCTTGCTAAAAATCAGTATATCATCAAGATATACCACTACAAACTTCCCTATTTAGTCCTTGAGCACCTCATTCATGAGACTCATGAATGTGCCAGGAGTATTTATGAGCCCAAATGGCATCACAAACCATTCATACAACCCATCTGTAGTCTTGAATGTTGTCTTCCATTCATCTCCCACCTTTACTCTGATTTGGTGATAACCACTTTTCAAATCAAGCTTAGTGAAGTACATTTCTCCTCCAAGACTACAATCCATGAGATCTTCAATTCTAGGTATGGGGAACCTATACCTTATTTTTATTCTATTTATGGCCCTTGAGTCTGTGCAAAGTCTCCATTTTCCTCCCTTCTTGGATTTCAACACAACTAGGACTGCACATGGGTTGATACTCTTCTTGATCAATCCTTGATCCAAGAGTTCTTGCATTTTCCTTGCCACTTCCAAATTCTAATCAGGAGTAAGCTTTTAAGATTCTTTATTGGGAAAATATGCACCAGGTACAAATTCTATCTGATGGCTTATCACTCTCCTAGGAGGTAAAGTTGTAGGGGTTCCATCACTTACTATTTCCTTATAGTTCTCAAGTAATTTTTAATCTCTAATGGTATGGGTTCCTTGACAAGATTCTCTTCTTCTTTGGGTTTTAGCACAATAGAATACCCTTCATTCTCATCATCATTGAGGTCTTTAACAATTTCCTTTCCACTACACAACAATATGCTCAGAGTCTTGGGTTGTGGCTCATCCTCTTCTAGAAGTGACTCAATATTGATATTTTTACCCCCTTTCTTGAATGCTATTGAGTTCTCCTTCCCATCATACACTTCCCCTCTGTCATACTTCCAGGGCCTTCCATACAAAACATGGAAATCATCCATTGGTAGGATGTCACAAAGCAACTTGTCATTATATCCTTCTATAGAAAACTCAAACCAAGTTTTCTCATTCACCAATACACTTTGACCCTTATTGAGCCATGTTACCTTGAATGGATTCACATGGGGCATTTTGGTTAACTTGAGTTTGTTTACCACCACCTATGATATGATGTTATTTGTGGAACCAAATTCCACTATCAATTTAAAAACCTTACCAAGGATCTTTCATTTTATCCTAAACAAAGCCCTCCTATGCTTGGGTTCATCTTTGACTGGTTGTCTTATCAATACCCTCCCAAACATGAGATTTTTTCCCATATCTAATTCTATATGGTCAATTTTAGGTGCCTTAACACTTTAGGTGTCCTCATGAGCATATAAAACTCTCTTGTCATGGTTTGAAGAAGTAGGTTTCTCAGGGCATCTATATGTTTGGTAAACTAATTGACCATAGTTGTAAAGTATGAGTTACTTCTACTTGACCCCCTTCCTCTGCTAGGTCCTTAACTACCTCTACCTTTGTTATAACCCCCTCTTGGAGTGGTTTTAGTACTATTCTCTATCATTTTGGTCTCACCTTGTGTCCTTTTCTCATTGCCTCTATCTTGATAACCTCCTCTGTAACCCCTTTGGTCTCTTCCTCTACCTCTTCCTTTGAAGTTAGAGTCACCTTTAATTTTATTCTTTTCTTCCACCTTTAGAGAAAGTTGGTGACATCTCTAAATTGTAGTTTGTGTCCACAAACTTATTTCCTCTTGGATATTCCATTTCAAACCCCCTAAATACCTTACCACCTTTATAGCTTCTTCTTCTTGTTTCTTGGACCTAAGACACAGTCTCCGAAACTCCTCTGTATAAGAGGCCACATCCATATCTTTTTGCTTCAAATTCTATCTTTTCCTATGGAATTGAATCTCATAGTCCCTTGGCAGATAGTTCTCTTTTAGCTTAGCCACCATTGCATTCCAATTTTCTATGGGTTTCTTTCCCATCCTAACCCTCTCATCTTGAAGGTATTTCCACCATGTTAGTGCTAACCCTTTGAGTCTTGACTTGGCCACCTTAAGATTCTGTGCCTCTATCACACCTTCACACTCGAAATGGTTCTCCATTCCTTCAACCCAATCCATCACTACTTCAATGTCCATCTTCCCACTGAACAAGGGTATACATTCCAATTCATTATCACATAGTGCTTTGATGCCCTTCAAGAATGGTTCTTCATTCATTGGAGGGTTTGGTTCAGGGATGAAATCCTCTTCATCTATTTTCTTTTTACCTCTATCTTTACCTTCTAGGTCTTTATTCTTAGCTGCATCAGCAAATTATTCTAGCCTTATCTTCATGCCTTCTAAGGATTCTTCAAGGAGTCTATTCTTCACCTTTTTCTCATACACATCTTTAGCTATCTCTTCATTAGTCACCATTTTTTACTCTCCCACTGATTCACCAGTAGCTGCAGACATACACTATTTTCCCAAGTCTTTAACTTGCTTTGATACCAATTTGATGTAACTACAAGCCTTTCTCTCTATCCTAACTTCACCTAGGGTCTTCAATAGGCCTTTCCTCTAGCCTAATAGGGCTCTTTACTAACCCTAACTTACAAGGATTCCCTTATCAGAGATCCTACACCAATTTAGCTTGAGCACACCAATCAAGAAATCAAAACATGCTTCAAGTAGCCCTGTAGAGGCCTTCTTGCACCTCCTGCCCTAAATGACCCATAGGTTTCAAATTCACACTCATATGAAGAGATAGGCTTCCAAGTAGGTCAATTGGATCCAATTCAATGAAACCACACTTCTTTCAATGAAACTCTAATCGAGTTCAAAATACCAATGCCATTTCACCCAAAACAAGGCTACAAGGAATTAGGCCTTTTTTTGGCTAAATGACCTAAAACTCCTAATTTCATCAAACAAGTCTCCAAATAGGCTTTACATGTAGATACCCTTTATGGAACCCTTCAAGATTTTGTATATTTCTATCCACCAAACTGACCGTACATCAGAGGGTTATAATCAAGGCTAAAATCAAGAGTTTATTGGTTCTTAAACTATCTGCACAAGGGTTTGATTTATTGTCACTCTAAACTGATCACCCAATCTTTTCCTTTGGTTTGGGGCTTCTTCAAACAACACTCTATCTCTCCACAATATTAGGTTGAAGCATTCAATGCATTCAACCCACTGTAACTCACTTGCAATGCTTTGTATTCCCTAGACATGCATCACTGGATCGCCTTGGGAATCATTTCAAAAATGGAAAAAAAGATTTCTAGGGCCCCTCCTTTTTCATACATATAGTACAGGGAGTCACCTCACCCATTCCAATAGCCTGTACAATTTCTAAGGTGGAATAATGAGCTATGACCCCATTTACATAGCCTACCTGGTTTAGATCAGCAATAGGGCTTAAAACAAAATAATTTACAAATCCAACTAAAAACAATCAAAATTATAATATAATGCCACATAGAACTCCAAAATGAACTACTCTAACTTTTTCATAGTTCACAATAAGTAAACTAATCCATTGAAGTGCCTCAAACCAAGAAAATCTTAAAATTGCTCAGAAAACTTGTCTTCTCTTCAATTACTCTGTTTCCAAAAATTCATCCAACCTTTTAAATAGGTTGAGGGAGGCCTCATATAGTTGACCAAGTACCTATCTCAATGGTTTTAGATAGTTAATAAACCACTTTTCTCAAAAATGTTCATGCAACAAATGTTGTCAATGTTGTTAATGACAACATTGACAACTTTTACAACTTTTGGGTTTTGCATACAAAATTGGTCACTATCACATGAAACTCAACCAAAAGCCTATCTAAGTTAATTAAAGCATCGAATAGGTCTCCCAAACACTCCCTTGTGCAATTTGACCTTAAAATGCATAAATGCAACATTTTTCACCATGATTGACAATATTGACAAACTTGGACAATCCTTGACACTTAGGTCCCAAATGACCTAATGGGGCCTCCTAACATATCACACCACACTTTAGGACCAACTAGTTCTATTATTGCACTAGTGGTTTTGATAAGACCACTACAATCCAAAAACAAACTAGGAACCCTAGGACACCTTTTAACCTTACCTTGGTGCTCCTGCACCAATTACCCTCAAGGTAATGGCCAGGCTGAAGCTTCTAATAAGACGCTGGTAAATTTTTTGTATAGAACAATCAAAAAGAAAGGAAGAGACTGGAACTTGCAAATCAATCCTGCACTATGGGCCTATATAACTACCATTCACATTCCTACTAGAGCTACACCTGTTGTGCTTGTTTATGGATCTGAAGTTGTCTTGCCCCTTGAGGTTGAGATAACTTCCTTAAGAGTCTCATTAAAGGGTCTCATCATAGATGAAGAATATATAATCATGTGCATACATGAGATAGAGCTTCTAGATGAGCGTAGAAAAGATTCATTTGACCACATGAGCCCGTATATCATAAAATGATGTCACAAAGCTATAAAAAAAGGTTCATTCTAGATAACTTCAAGTTGGAGATCTCATCTTGAGAGAGAATCCTAAAAATCAATAGAACATAGGAAAAAAAGGGAAGTTTGAACCAAATTGGTTGGGTCCCTACATAGTTACTAGTGCTTTTGGATCTAGTGCCTATCAACTTTCTACACCTGAGGAAGAACAACTCACTGAACCTATCAACATCCTTCATCTAAACAAGTTCTATGCATGATGCTCCAACGCTTTGTACATACCTTAAATGTCCCAAAAAAAACAATCTAAAAATCATAAAATGTCTTGAATTTTTTTTAAAAAAAATGATATATGATCCTGAAAAATACATATAAAGTCCTGAAAAATGATCATCTTGGTGAAAACCTAGCAATAGGCACTGTTATCCAAAATCCAATCATACAACAAAATAGGCACCCAAACAGAAATTTGCATGTTACCCAGTTAAAACTATTTTATAGTTTTTGATGATTTGCATTCACTTATTACATTTATTATCAAATTTTCATGTACTCTAAGTATTGATCAAATTATTACATATTCAAAATTCATCATTGGTCATTACATTGTGCATTCATAAGAATGTAGTACAAATGTCCTTTGATTCATATTTCATGTTTCAATAAACATAGTACATTACAAATGAAAGTAAACAACTGAGGTATGGAATAGGGGTCCCATGCAT
>MU225713.1:183861-202780 GCA_018584345.1 Thuja plicata | reverse complement strand
GTGATCAACAACAGCATTGAATAATATATGAACACAAAATGACAGACAGTTGTTATGCAGAGTTTACATCTCACATTCTCAGATTGGGATTTTGAACAAAATGATAAGCATTCATGCTAATAATACTAAGCAAGTATTCATGTAAATCATTGATTACAGATTAGGGTTTCAATTTAAAAATCCATGGGAGTCACGAGCCCGTACTCGAACCCTGTGGGTTTTTCTGATTTTATTGCTCTAAATTATAAAGAATTATTTAAATTTTTATGCATATGATGTCATGAGAATCCTTCAGAATATCATCTAATGTAACCTATGTGTGTTTCTAAAATAGCAAGATAAACATCTTAACAGAAACATGTTTATTATCTTCCATGTTTTATGGCTTTGTATAGTAGCAGTGATGTTTTATTTTAAAACATTAAAATAGAGTGAAGATGCAAATATAGCTACAATCAACATGACAGAGTAATGACAGTCGAAATCAAACATTGGCCAAAGAAAATGACACATGCAGGGTGTTCATCAAATAAAGCAAGCAGAATGACATTTTTGGTCATCATATCGGGTATATCTCAGACAGAGAAGCATCCATGCTATAGTTATGTGGTGTTTCAAAGAAATGGAAAAAAACACTGTTTTATTCAAGAACCCGTGAGTGTGTTTTGACATTTATGTGTTTTCAATCAGTTGTTTTAACATATTTTGCATAAGAAGACACCATATTTTGTGCTTATGGTTTAGACAAGAAAGCAATTGATGTTTTTATTCAGACAAAAATAGAACAGAGGAACAGCTTTAAGACATGCAGAGAAGTTCATTAAATGAACAAGATAACAAAGAAAATCAACTTATCTGCAAATGCATTTTGTTCTTCCCATGAACTCAAAGTGTAACTGCAACTAGCATGAAAGATGTGAAGCTTATGATGGAAAGATGTCATAAAGCTCGACTGCAACTCGCATCAAAAATATAAAGCTTATGACTGAAAGGTGTCATAAAGCTCAAAGTTTTTTAACTTACTGCATCTTTCAGTCATAAGCCCACACATTTAATGCTAACAAAAACCCAAGTGACAGCTATTGCCGAGTTCGAAGACCAATTAACAAATGAAGAGGTGATGTCTCAAAGTTACACAGCGAACTGGGGATAAGTCTAAAGCTGTGGTAGAAGATTTCCCCAGTTCATAGCTGAAGTGATGGTGGTGTCTCGTATTAACACAGACAGCTGGGGATGAGTCTGAAGTTGTGGGAGAGGCTATCCCCATTTGAAACCTCTACCATAGCTTCAAACCATTCCAAGGTGGCTGTGGTGTCATTCATAAATGCAATGGAGAATTCGACAAACAATCAAAGAATCCTGAAACTTCATTCAAACTGCAGACCCAGAACCCTCAGTGCAAACAAGTTCCTAAAGATCAGCAAGTTCATTATTCAGAGCCACATCTTCCATGGCACGACATCAGCAAAAGTCTGATATCAATGGAAAACATAAATGTAGACTTACAGATTGGGCTCAAGTTCAATCAAGATTTGAAAGCCGCGGTCTCCAATATGGAGAAAAATTTAGTTACATTAACAGAGATTTCGGTCATTCATTCAACGAACTTCAAGTTTTCCTTTGCAAGCATGGTGGACTTCAAAATAGTAGATGCATTCTTTCTACATGGCAGCCACGTAGAGAGAAAATGAAAAAACACTAAGACAAATGAAGCCGACAGATAAAATGAAGTGTGTTCTACTATCTTTTGAGTTCCACTGTGGTGACATAAATGCAATGTCAGTGACAGAGCATCGGGTTTCTTAAAAAACTGCCACCTCGGTACTTTTAAGTGCCTTGATAACCACAGATTGCCTCTTCGACCAAAAATAGTCATGTCGACAGCACTTCAACAAAACTACAGTTACTTCCTAGGGATCAGCAATGGTGATCACAAAACCACAGTTACCTCTTAAACATCAGCAGTGGCAACAGAACCATGGTCAAATCAAATGCCGATAGTAAAGTAACAACAACTTTGCAATGAAAATCGGGTTTTTCTCCTTTTCAAAATGCCATGTGTTCAATCAAAGTATAACCTCCATAATAATGCTTAAAATCATTCGAAGAGGGAGGATTTTGAATTGAAAATAGTTAAGTTTGGTGGAGTTTAAACTTAGGTTTTTAGAATGTATTTTGGAAACCTTATACATTTTGGAGGGAAATTTTTCAAATAAGCCATGTTGGCTATTTAGGAAATGGGATTCTTCATTGTTGAGGGGGGTCAATTTGGAGGAGATTGAGGTGTTTAGTGAATTTTTGAGTTCCTGCCACTAAGATCTATCTTTCCATTGTATTCCATTGTGATTACCTTTATGTGGTGCCAATATTATGCAAGTGGATTTTATCATTCCTTTACATGATTCTGGAACTTATGAATGTAATTTTTGCATAGACTTTTGGAGAAGAATAGAATTGACTTAATTACTCATATTTCTAATTGTGATCATTGTTCGAAGTTCCTGTTTTTCAATTTTCTGCATATAAGAGTAATGCTTTTGCAAGTATATACTAGGGAATCATAGTAATTCTTACTATATATTGCAGAGATATAAGCCTTTTGTGGAAAGTGCATGTTGTTAATAAGAAAAGTATTGCTTGTGGTGAAAACCCTAGTTATCCACTTTTGATTAACCTATGTATTGATCAGTGAGTGGTGATCAAAGATCCACCAGAGTGTGTCAAGTATAAGTCAATTTGAAGTTTCATATAAGAGTCTGAATATCTTTGGTGTATCACCTTTCCATTATGAAATTTTAGTTACAAACCTCTTATCCCTTTTCCCAATTCAATTTCAATCAGGAAGTGATATACCGTATTTTATAGGAACCGGCCTAGAATCCAGAGACTCCTCTTCACTCATAGCCTACCCACAGCTAGGAGAGGTTTCCATTGTGAGGATGGAATTTTCATATAGCCCTAATGCCTGAGTTAGGGTGACAATTCTAAGCCTGAACAGGCACCTTGATGTATCTTAAATAAAAAATTTATAAAAAAAAAGAGAAAAGAAACAAAAAAAAATTTAAAAAGAAAAAATGGTGTGTTGGTGAAAACTTGGAAATAGGTGCCTTGGTAGAAAAAATAGAAAATAATCAAGTGGTCAAAACCTGGAAACATGCACTACTATAAACCCATGCACTTATGTCTATCATCTTGTTGCTTTGCACTTCGAACCCTTCCGACTTCCATCTTCAATATCCTTGGTCTGAGATTGATTTTTATCTATGGCTAGAGGACATAAAATGTATCCTCCTTTGGTGTGTGATGGTGTTTCTTAGTGGCTCACCCCAAACACTATTTCTCAACAATTCATTTGACATCAAATGTTTCTTAACACTTATCAGATATGCTACCTGGAGTCAATGCTTTGTTTGCAATCTAGGATTGTGCAATATTTCTCATCTACAGACATGAGTCCTAGCAAGTTAATGATTATTCTTTTTTCACACCTCACTTAAACTTAAATGACTGAGACATGTTATGCATTATTTTTTTATGCTAACTGATTAAGGATTTTCACTGAATGTTCCTTCCTTAGTCTTTCCATGATGTTACAACTAGAGAACTAAGGTTGTGGGGAATGTTTTCTTTGATTTATTCTTATGGGTATCACTTTGGTGATACAGGATGTCTCTATATTTTACCCCTTGGACACTAGGGAGATCTAGAGCTATATCCTTTACTGTTACAGTGTGTTTTCTTATGCAAGAACCATTCAGGTCATCCTGGACTCTTATGCCTTGATGCTTCTGGTTACTTGAAACATTAACTTGGAAATAATGTTTAGGTCATCTTGGTCTTTATGCCTTGGTGCTTACGTGTTTTTAATAAATTCTATCTGATATAGATCATATTCATATCATCATAGTTATTCTTTCATTAGTAATGGTTGTATGATCTTGTGATGTCTCTTAATAAGACTCAATTATGAAAATAATGAACGAGTAAAATCTCCGCACTTTGCACTTGCATTTTCATCCTAGGTTGCATCTTAGTCTTTTCATTGCATCTTATTTTTATTCTTTTCATCTTGCATTGGGTGAAGAGAGATTATTCATCTTTTCCTAGCATCCTTGAATCATTTTTGGGATTGAAACAAAAATCTGAGTTTATTTTTATGTTATTCTGAGGCTTATCTTTTCACCCTTTGAGGCAAAACATTGACCATTTTTTTCTTCATAAATCACTTGCTTTGACCTAATGATAATGTTATACCTTTTGGTCAACCTTATTCAAACTGGGGCAAATTCTCATTGCTTAGTGGTCAGACTTGGTTCAAATGCTTTTCTAATAAGTCTTAATCGATCATCAATCATATTGAACCTTATCTTATCCTAATTTGACCAAATCCATCTCATTTTTTCATCTCCTCTACCTCATTTTGATTTTGATCTCGAGGGGGCACAAATAACCTATCTTTCAAAGCTAAAAATTGATTCTGGAATCTTATTGTCTTGTCTTTCAATCTTTGTTTTAGTGTTCAGTTTTTCTTACTGTGCATTAGAATCTTGCTACCTTTGCTAGTTCTCGTTCGATCAAGTTTGGGACTAGGTGCCATATTTTGCTTCATTCAATCAAGTTCAAAGTTAGATATCTATCAGTTACCTTGACATAATATTTCTTTGACCTAATGTGTTCCCAGATTGCTCACACATTAGTGAAAGAGGGGTGAATCTAATCACCCAAAAATGGTCTAGTAGACTATGAGCCCCTTTCTAAAAATTAAAATTAAAATACTAGACTATATCTTGTGCTTAATCAATTTTGCATATTTATTTAATCTCTTATTTTCTTGATCAAATCACCACTTAATCATTTATTTGATTATATCCTAAAGTTTGACCAATTTATCCTAAGCTTTATTTAATTATAAGAACATGCTCTCTTTTAATTAAATAAAAAATCTTGAAATTAAATAATAAAAACTCCTTTACTCTAAGTGCACATAAAACAAGAAAATAATAAATAATAAACAATAAATAAGAATAAGAAAATTGCACTTTCCAATGAGATGGAATCTTTTGAAAAAGGCTTTTTCCTCTTTATCTCAACCACTCATTGTTTTGACTCTTAATCTTAGCCTTTGATTTTGCCCCTTGAAGATATGAGCACATGGATCAACCAAGATTTAATCTCCAACATTTCTCATTTCTTTTTTCCTCTTAATTTTTACCATCCACTCATTTCTAATCTCATATAAAAGGAATCTCTCTCCTCATTCTTGGGTAAGCTAGGAAAAAATGGAAAAGATAGTTTTTGGAGATCTTGCGAATTGTAATTGGAAATCTTAGAGCTCTTGCATCTTTCCCTTTTTGAAGATCTTGGAGCTCTTGCATATTGAAGCATTATTTCATTCTAGCTCATATTTTATTTTAGTATCATTGGAGCATTGCATAATAATTTATCTTTGTTATCTACTTTCTTGCTTCTAGCTTAATTCTTCTAGTTTAGATCTACTTTCCCTGCATTTCTTTCATACTATTTTAAACTTAGATATTTAATCTCATCTTAGATTACTTTGCATTATCATTTGAATCTTCCATTCTATAGTGCACCTTACAGAGCTCTTGCTTGTTAGGTTCATCTAAGAGCCACCATCATTATCCACATGATTCTTGCATGCTATGGATAGGAAGCTATAAGCCGCTTCTTGGGACTTCCTCTTCATGGATTATCTCAAGTGTAATGGTTTATAGAAGTGTGTCACATTTTGATCACACACGAAATACCATGTTTGATGTAGGTTGTTCCTTTAAACATGTAGTAACTACAACCCTCATCATTAGCTTCTTAATTTCAACATTATTATTTTTTTTCTCTAAATTGACCAAAAAAATATTGTAATAAAAAAAAAATTTTGTTGATGCAATTGAATTTTTGAATGGTGAAATAGCACTTACAATGATGTAGGCATCTCCACCTATGCCCATGGTTCTAAATTTTTCATTTTGAGGATTACCAATACCCATTCCTAACCCTATCCTACTCTCACTTATAACTGGAGTTATTGGAATCTTTTCAATGGTTTGTTCTGAAGTTACAAACAATACCTTTGTGGTGGAAACTGATTGAGTTGGATTTGTACTCATCATTTTTTTTATAACCTTTTGCTTCTTCATAATGCCTTGATCATTGTGATCCTATATACTATCTTCTACTATTTTCCTCTTATGAGTGATTTCTTGTTGTTTCACTTGTTCACCACAACTAGTACTAGTACCATTATCATCCCCACCAATGGTAATAGCACATGATTCACCACCATGTTCTGGTTGTGATTGAATCTGAGTGTCTATATTTGAATCTCTAACAAAATGAGGTTCAACTATATAAGTATTCCCTTTCCCTATGGACTCAACTCCAATTCCTTGTTGTTCACTATTTTTACTTGTTTCTACCACTAGTGGTGTCTAAGAGCCTTGTCCTTGGGACCCCAGACCACCACCTTGATAACCCATTTTTTCTAGTATGGTTGCCCCTGAAGTATATGTTTGTTTGACAGGCTCACTCAAAATAGATTATTTTTTTGAGTCTATAGTAGTTGTTGGATTGGGAGTTGAGGGTATCCCCTTATCACCATCACCATCACTATCACTATAAATATATGATTCATTGGGATTCTCTTTATTCCATAATTCGCTAAACTTAGCATCCTCTGGGATGTCTCATAAATTTGTACTAGTTCTTGGTTCACCTAGATTCTTCCTCATAGTCCAAAAATTAGTGATTTGTTTTTATTCTAGTTTAATTCCACACAATCTTTAAATAAATATTCTGACATAGTTTTTCTAGTAGATGGAACATCAACTCTTTTGTAAAAATTGTCAGGCCTCCTCATATTGATACTTTTCTCCTTTATTCTCTATAGGTGCAATACCATAATTTGTGCTGAAAATTATTCTAGAGAAATAATTTTGTCAGTAGCAGCTTCCTCCACCACTTTTTTGACTTCATCCCAATAATCCTTATTTTTCAACATTTCTAGTAAGGGTTTACTTTCATGTTAAATTATACTTGTAAAGTTCTTATTCACAACAAAACTTGCTTTACTGACATTGCATGGATCATACTATTAGTAATTATCAACATCAAAACAATAAAAAAAATTCAAAATTTCATGTGCCACATTGAACGCTTTTCTCTCAAATGTGAACACTCCACATGAAAAAGGCAATGAAGGAAATATGGTCTTCTTTTGTTAATTATGAAAGAGGATATTTTTACTCTCCACCTACAATCTGTATTCCAATGCAAGAACCCTAAGTATCACATGTATTAGAAGTTTGTAGAGTTCTAATCCTAACCCATAAAACCTTAACACAGTATATTCTTCCATGAGGTACGTGTCATCCAATTATATTTCAAGTTTGAGTTGAATGAAATCTCTACAAGACACAGACAATCTAGGCATTGGAGTATTTGTAATTGCATATACCTTGGTGAAAAAAAGAAGTCTAAAAAGTGGTATTAGTTATTTCTATAATAATACATCCTTATCTTAGTGGTCCATTCATTAATTAGAACACTATTCTTGCCTCATCATTCTTATACACCTGAATCTGAAGTTTGTTGGTCTCAAACATTCTGTGATATTTCACTAGAAGAAGATGGCCCAAGTAGCTTGCAAATCTAAATGTCTTAGAGGACCCTATTTTTCAATCATTATGAATTATTTGTGCATGGATTGAATAACGTGCTCAATAAAATTATACTTAACAGGTTGCTTAACACAATGGATCGTATATACCATTTCAAGGAGGCTTGCACCCACTTCCATGTTATTTTCCAATCCAAGTCAAAGTGTTAGCATGGAAATAGTATCCTAAACCCATGGCACAAAAATAAAAAATTTATAAGGAGACTTATATTTCTTATCCAATTGGATACCATCCATTGTTATAGCTTTGAGAAAAATAAATTTCCTCACTTCATTGATTCCTTCATAATCACAGGCAAGCTCTTCTAGGTCAATATGGACATTTGAGTTTTCAAACCTTAAGTCCAACAAAATTTGAAATTATTATTAAGTAATGGATAAATTTTTATTTTGGATACTTTTATTAACAATTTATTTTCTATTTTCATCATGATTTTGGGCCCAAACCATGACAATTTATGGGCAAGGGAAAACCTCGGGCAACATCATGCGTCCCAATCTAATGTTCCATGTTGTAGTTTTATTGTTGGTTTTTCCTAACATTTTGTTATAGACAATATTTTGTGACCTGCCCCCTAAAACCTTATTCCCCATTGGAATTTATTTTATGTGGTTCACCTACCACGGATTACAGGATTATGAATATCATGTTACTCATCAGTGAAACATGCGGTTTTAGCCAATTGGGTATAGTCTATTTTTTTTTATTTGCTTTGGATTTCCCCATCATTGGTAGTGATTAAAAATGGTGGTAGAAAATCTTTAAAATATAATCCCTAATTTTAAAATCTAAACCACAAGATTAAATAATAAAAAACTTGGGATGTAGGTTTTCTGTATTTACCCATAATTTGAAATTGAAATGATGAATAAACAAACTGGGGTGGACAGACTTTGTTGCATCTCTCAATCTTGTTTCTAAATTTCCTTGGTTAAGTGGTTAGTAAAAATTCAAAAACACATTAACTTCAAGGGCTTCCACAAATGACAAATTCATGGATGTTACTCAAATTTTTTTATAATTTTTCTCATTCTCTTTGACGCATCACATGTGTCTCTTTTCCAGAAAATTTTTGTAAAGTTTTTTATTCTTCAAAACTTTAGCCTAAAATAGAGTTTATGCCATTGATCTGAGATCATCCAACAATCATTATATTAATTATACTTAATTAAGTATAGTTAATTAAATCTCCAAAGTATTTTTCTAGACATGTCACATGGACATGTGTCTCTTAGTTAATCAATTTAGTCTGACACGTCACATTGACATGTCTCTCTTTTATGGAGGTATTTTGAGTAATTTTTATTGTTTAGAACTTTGGCCTAAAATAGAGATTATGTCATTGATCTGCGATCATCCAATGATCATTTAATTGATTATAGTGAATAAATTATAGTCAATTAAGTACTTAATTAAATCACCAAAGTGAAAAGTCCAATGGAAAATCTATGCCACATGTGTATTAGTGGGAGGTTTAGTCCTATAGGTTTTTTGGCCTAATGGACATTACATAACTCAAACCTTTCATTCAATCACTCTAACATGTCACACTGACACGCATATCTTTTTTTCAAAAAATTTTGTAGAATTTTTCATCCTTCACACATTGGCCTCAAATAAAGCTTATGTTGTTTATCTGCAATCATCCAATGGTTAATAAATATATTATAGTTAACTAAGTATACAATTAAGTATACTTAATTAAACCTCAAAAGTCTAATGACAAATATGGTCCACCTAGGTATCAATGGGACAGTGGGTCCCATAGGCTATTTATCCTCGTAGATGTTACATAACTCAAACATTTCATTCAACAACTCTGTCACATCACACTAACATGTGTCTCTTTTCCAAAAAAAAATTATAGAATTTTTCATCGTTCATAACTTCGGCCCGAAATAAATCTTGTCATTGATCTAAGATCATCCAATGGTCAAACCATTAATTATAGATAATTAAGTATACTTAATTAAATCTCAAAATTCCATAGGTTGTTTGACCTCATGGGGGTTCGTTGTTATTAACAATTTAAATACTTTCTTTCATTCATTCACTCTGACACGTGTCTCAATTATGAATACTTTTATAGATATCTGTGTCCTTCACAAATTTGACCCAAAATAGTTAATTAACTATAGTCCTAAGTCCATTGAGTATACATTTAAGTATGGTAAATAACAATTTTTAATATTTCCTTGCACTAAATTTTTAATATTTTCTTACAACATTACCTTTGGTGCACTTGTACTATACTTAATAAATTATACAGTTATTATTTTATTTTTTGTTTGATTGCATTATTAAGTTGTTATTAACTAATTGAAAGAAGTATGTACTACATATGTATATTTTAATTAGTTGATTGTTATACTTATATATCAGGCATACTTGAATATTGTATTATAATTTATAGTATTCTTAATCTTTATTAAAATATATCTAATATATTAATATTAATTGTAATTGTAGACACCCTAAAATAGATAGACTTGCAACTTTACATTAAAAATAGTAATTTTCATCTATTAATTAATGGTTTTTTAATCATTAATTAATCATTTCTTTCCTTCTAAATTAATTCCCCAAATCATCTAATCAAATCCCCAAAATTAATTAAATAATTAATTTTATTTAATCAATTAACCTTTATTGATTAATCTCCATTAATTAATTAAATTCAATTTCCTTAAGTTTAAATTTAAATATTTAAACTTATTAATTAATTCTTCTAATTAAATTAATTTAATTTCATTCAACAATTCAATTCTAAATCCAAAAAGAATTCAATTGTCTCACATGTTGAATACTTTAATTATAAAAATGAATTAAATATCCAATTAAATACTTTCTTGGTGTTCAAAATGATAACTCTTAATCAGATCTCTAATCACATGGGTTACTCCACCCACCTCTTCAGTTAAAAAAGATGACTCCAAATTACCTCTTCAATTCTAAAGGTAACTCATAATTAGCTGTTCAGTTAACCAAACTCTATCTTCTCTCTCCCAGTTGAAGAGGTGGAGTTTACTGATGACTTCTTCAGTTCCATTTGATCTCAACCGTTCATCCTCCTATCTCTAGTATTTATCTCAACCATTCATATCATTCTCATTTTCTATATAATAAACCTTTCATAACCATTTGAAGGATCTAGGATTTCAAGCTCATGTGCACCATTATTCTCTTAGATTGGTTCAAGCATCAAGCCATCTTCCGATCACATATTCAATAACATATTCTCGATCCTCCCAAGTCATAGATGTTTCCCACACCAATACTGAGAATCACACAAACAGTGTCTAAAAAGGAGTAGAGAGAGACAATAGAAGTTTTGAGCCTTGTTGGTTTGCATTCATTTGTGTACTCCTTTATTTCTTCATATTTTATTTTCATAGTTTCGTTATTAGTATCTTTGATTGTTTAACCTCCTTTGCAAATTGGTGCTACTAACCCCATTAGTGGAGGTATACATATTTTGATCCTGCAATAGTAATAATATAAATATAATATTTTTTGGTGGGTTAATCACAAGGACTTTTAGCCTAGCTCGCACCAAGAGAGACCGCAATGGGAGGACCTCCCCCCCAAACCCAAAAATCTTGACCCGCGAGCATGAAATCCCAATAGGGACCCCATGCACATAGGAGTGAAATACTCATGTGGCTCTGATACAAAAATAATAAGGCATGAAAGACCCAGTGGGTCTGACATAGAGACTGTGAGTAGTACCTGCCAAGGAGAATCTGGATCTATAGGCAACACCCCACCTACGAGGCACAAAGTTTGTGAGCACTCCAACCCAGTGAGTGTTTATTCCATCCATCCATTAAGATCATCTTCATCTCCTCCACACCACCAACCTCCACCTCCACCTCCACCTCCACCTCCAAACTCCTCCTCCACAACCACTAGCACCACCAACACTCCCCACACGCCCATCAAGATGGGCTGAAACTGAGGTTAACACATATTTGGTCCAAGTGGGGATTTGAACCTTGGTTGCATCATCAATATTGCAACCAAGTCACCAATACACCACAATGTGATTCTCAATATAATATATAATATTATAATATAAATAAAATTATATTAGAGTTAAAACTTGAGGGTTTAGAGTTTAGGCCATTTAGGGTAGAATCCTATTTCTATGTAATATTATGTTACATGTACTATTAGAGTTATCAAAAAAATATTTTTAAAGCTTACAATTAAATCTAAAATTATAATAAATTATAATTTCTAAATTCACAAAATATTTATTATCTTTTTTAAATAAATAATTATATTAAATTAACTAATAATCATTATATAGAATTAGATATTTATTTTATATTCTAAATAATCAAATTATAGTTATTATCTAATAATTTCATATTCTAATTTATAAAACTTTATATATAAAGAAAACTCTCTATCTTTTAGAAATAATGCAATGCATTTAGAAGCAACAGTTGTTAGAGATTCACAGAATCACACACCAAGATGGGACACAATTTTACTGCAAACCAAAGTTGTGAAAGTTTCATTAATATGTCTATGAATATTTACATTGAACACCTTTAGAATTCCCATATAATATTTGGGAAGTCAAAAATCCATAACCCTCCTGGGAAGATTGACATATCTAAAAGCCCGTGGAATTTTGCTTACACTTAGAAGTTGGAATAACCCTAATTCTACCCCAATTATAATAATCCCTTCAAAATCCTAAAGGTGGTATTATGGACCACAGAAAACCAAAGGTGGTATCATTGGTATGGCAGTGGTATATGCACCATGTAGCTTTTCTACCATTGGTGATAACTGTATCCCAAAAAATTACCACCTACAAAACCAAAAGCTCTTCATTTCAAAAAAGAAGGGAGCTTTCCATCCCTTCATTCTTTGTAGAATGCTTTAGAGATGAGAAGCCGTGAAAATTCCTCCAGCCATTTGTATTCTAGCATTTCATCAATTATAAATCATTTACAAAGGAAATCCCTACCAATCGTCATTTATTTCCTCTGTCACGCCAGTTCCTCATAATTCAAGTTTATAATAAATGGCTTGTGGACCACATTTTGGCCACATTGAAATATATTGGGTATATTCATTGGCCATGGGATCCCCACCCCTATTTCTACCAGGGCGTAAATTTGAATGTGATCACCCAAAACTTCTTCTTTGAAAACCTGCCTTAGAAATAATAGTATCTCCACCTTGTCTGCTATGAGGTTTAGAAGAGAGGCTAAAAACTAGGATGTAATGTCTATATTCACTTGGTATCTCTCAATAGATACCAGAAATTCATGGCCCAAAACCATCCTCACTGATTCATTGGTAAATATTTTGACCACTGTATAAACTCAATTCAACCTCTGGTCTAAGATAGTGCCCAAAAAGGTTGCTTGCCCCTTCTTATTTGTTAATTGGATAGGACTATCCATCTTCAAATTATTTAACCATCTGACACACTTTTTATATCCAAGCGAGAATAAAGAAGAAAAAGACGTAAACCAAAATCCTCAAACAACTACCACATTCTATCTACCTAGGGAGAATTAAAGAATAAAAAGGCCTAAACCATGTATAAATAGACTAAAAATGTCACCCCATCCATTTTCCATTTCTAATTGGTCGATAATAAATCCTATTCCTTGTTAATTTCTTATTTAACTCTATTGATTCCCTCATCCTTTACAAAGGCCAAAGGAAGCCATGTATATTTCAACACATATTGTGTTAAATATTTGATATGATAATATCTCTATAAATATTTTCCATAAATGGAAGAGTGTGGGAAATTGAGACTAACATCATTTAGTCAATACCAAATTGGATTCCTTGTGTGGATCACACACGGGATTGTAACTGACAAGACATTTATTTAGTGTCCATTGCACATATCTGGTGATGAAGAATAAGAGACAATGTGAAATAGTGCAACCTTATCAACTGTTCACATGTCTCTATTCCAGAGACTTTCTATAGAATTCCATGTCCTTCATAATTTTGGCCCAAAATAGAATTTATGTTATTGATCTAGGACCGTCCAACTAGTTTTAATAATAGATATACAATGGTGAAATGATAATTGCTAGGTATGTGTGCTTATGGTTGTGATTATCAATACTAGTACCACCTTCCAGGCAACAAATCAAGGCTATATTCTCTTAATATTTTATGTGATACATTATAGAAATTTTCCTTTATTACATAAATTTCCATTGGCCCATCATGACGACTTATGGAAAGTGGCTATTAATAGAATGAGGAGGTATAAAATAATTTTAATAAAATTATTCATTGACATTCGCCAAAGTTTTCTTCAATTTTCAATGGACTGAAAAAAATTGCCAAAAAAGTAATATTGTCCCTACAAATAATGAAATATTCACAATAAAATTTCAACAATTTCTATATAATTGAAAACAATTCGCCAATACAATTTTACATTTTCTCCTTTACATTAAAAAATTAGCCAATACACTTAAACATTTTTTCCTTTAAAATAAAAAATTTGTCAAATACATTATTATTTTAACCCATAATAATGATATGTTCGCCAAAATTTTATAGAATTTTCATACGATTGAAAAATATTGCAAATATAAATTAATATTTTTTTCCTTTAAAATTTTTTAAAAAATTTGTCAACCAAATTAATATTTCCCCCAAAATAATGTGAGATTTGCCAGGATTTTATAACTTTATCTGTGTGTGATTATTGTACCTGCAAGCTACAACACAACACTTCAATGTGTCATTATATCATTGGTTAGAATAATCAAATTCAATTTAAAAACATAAGAAACCAAAGGAAACCAACATATTGCTTCCTATCGAGGAAGAGTATGATCTAAGCTATAAATTTGCCCTCAAATTATGAATAAAATTGGTGACACCTTCAATCCTAGAATGGAAGATTCAAGTGAAATTTATACTATCTATCATGCAATTCAAGCTAAAATGATTCATTGAGCACAAATGAAAGAGTTGTCTAATTAGCTATGAATTCATGAAACCAAATGAACAATATAAGAGTGCAATTAGAATTCTAAAAATTAGGACCTATTGAGCTCAAAATTCAATCCTTTTATGGAATAAAATGAGGAATAGAGGGTTGAGATTGATTTGTGAGGAGAGGTGAGGATTGAATCTTTGGTGATCCATGTGAGTGAACTCTCAGTGGTCCATAGATTGACTTTCCATGTGCAAGTGTGAGTTGTATTTTGAGATTTTTATTAATTCCCTTTAATTAATTACTTTAGCCAAGGATTTAATGGGATTGATTTGATTTAAATAGGCCAAGGTAATTATTGTGAGGTAGTGATAAAATCACTTTGATTTTGATAAATTATGTCAATAATTAAATAGTTGGATTAACATAATTGAGGGTATGATCACATTTAGGGAAAATAGGGTCTCTAGTTAGAGTAGACCAAATTAGGGTGATTACATTTGCCCCTCTTTGAATTGATGTGTGAGCAACACATTGATTCAAAGAATGTCTAATGTTGACTTTCAAAAGTTTGAGAATTTTGCACTTGATTGAATGAAATTTAGTTTATGAGACCAGTCTTGAACTTGATTGAACTAAGAATGATAGTATCAACTTTGAACTTGATCAATCCAAGGTCGATTGAACACAAATCTAGAGATGCCAACTCTGAACTTGATCGAACAAGAATTGATAATACTGACTCTGAACTTGATTGAACAAAGGTCAGTATGAAGCTACTAAGAGCTTAATAAAGATATGAGAGATTGTAGACATATATATCTATCTTGTTTAGCGTTGAAGCCTTCTATCCAATAGTCCCAACTTGATCGAAGGAAACTACCATGCCCCTAGTATTTTGATGATGAAGTCATTTATTGTACCCTTTATACTCAATACTTGTGTATATGTTGATTGTGATATCTTGATACTATTGATACATTCCCACATTTTTGATCTGATATTCATTGATATATATGAGATGACAGCTTTTGATTCTGATATGTGTAATTTTTTTCATTTGATAGTTGTTTTATGTGATAGATGTGTAGATTTGATTCATACTTGATGATGTACTTGGTCTTTATGATGATGTAGATTAGATTCATGTGATGACATCATTTATGCTCTTTGGTTTTTCATTGATAGATAGATGTGTTAAATAATTCTATGTGAATATGCATATGTATTTTTTTAAGATTTTCTTTATGAAAATATATGTATGAATGCACTTAGGATGTAGAAATGCAAAACTTGAATGATTTATGTTTTTTTTGTGTTTTTTTCTTTTTTCATTATGAATGGAAAATGAATGCAATGCTATGAATATGAGATGACATGAATATATTAGTAAATAGATTAAGTAATCAACTTGGATTTGAATGAAACTAGAAATAATTTTGAGATCAATTACTTATGTTGTCAAATGAATCGTGCAAACTTAAATTTAACTAGATGCAGACCTCTAGGACTGTCACTAATCTTTTACACAAGCATGTTATCATCATAGGGTGTTTGTGTAACAAACATTGTTAGTTAGTACAACTGTCGCTAATACCAAGGAAGTATCACGAGAGTATGAATACTACCTTAAATGGATGCAATGTCAAAAATAAACCTAAGCATCAAGGCATAGTGGCCAGGATGACTTTTTGGTTATCTCCTTTTGATTTAAGAATTGCCTTCTGTTCATGTGCAATGTAAGATATGTAACACACAATGACCTTTAATGTTCATATACTTGGTTATGTAATGTGGCATATACCTTACTTAGAAGTTGATTAGAAATAGAAAAGGAAATTGATTCAACCTCACTGTAGCTTACACATAAAAAGGATTGAGATATATGCGGCTATCCACTCATGTTGGAATATCTTATAAAAAACATATAGAATAGGTGAAGTGTGTAGGATCATTGAAGAAATCACCACATGAAGAAAACCAAGAAAATCTTTTTCCCTTGTCCTTGCAACTCTTTTTCATTTAATAGATGTCATGGAGTAACTTAGAAGACATAACAAGCAACAATTAATAATCAGACAAAGAAAAATTTATAACCATTTATATGCCCCTAGTTTGAAACATCATAGGAACATAAAAAAAGATTCATAATCAAACCAAGATAAATCTATATGGGTTTATGTGGTGTTTAGGAACACCTTTGATTCATCATTCAATCACAGTAGAGAAATCATCAATTGCAACTTGGAATTAAGCAATGTATATCTGTGTCTGAGTGAGTGAGATAATATCAACAATTGCAATCCAATGGAGTATTAAGAAACATTGTTCAATTAAAGTGTTTATAAACACTAGTAGGATTAAAGTGTTGAGAAAAAATTTTAGGATTTTAGTGTTGAGAAATACTAGTAGGATGTCTGTTATAGGTAGGTGGTGTTTAAGAAACACCTTTGTTTGTGATAGTGACCAAATTCATGTTGAGATTGAAGTATTGAAGAAATATTGTTTGTAGTGGAAAAATTTCCTAGACAAGGACCTAGGATGACCCTACAACCAATAACTACTAATTGAACATGCTAGCTGATATGCCCTCAGTGTAGAATGTCTATCTGTAGACGTAAATACAGACAAACTCCAGGCAAGGAAAGTACATTCATGAATATTTCAGATTCAACCGATATCAAAGACATGATCATGAAGGATTGGTGCAAGTAGTGCATTGATATATGGAGTGTTGATTACAAGTGGCTCCTGTTTGCCAGGTTTTCACCACTTAGGACATTTCTATTTTTGCTACCAAGATGCCCGTTTGCCAGGTTTTTGCCAAGGCACTTTTTAATTGTTTTTCAATTTTTTTGTAATTTTTCTTTTTTTTTTTTTTCTTTTTTTATAGTATCAAGGAGCCTATATGCCAGTTTTTCACCAAGGATACCTTTTTCAGGACTTTTTCCACTATTTTTGGCTTTCTTCAGGATCAAATTTTCACTTTTTTTGGGTATCTTCTCAGGATAAATTTCGCTATACAAGCCCTTCGACTTTATGTCAGGAATAAAACCACTTCAAGTGTAGAGTATTGATCAGATCAGGAAGAACATCTCCTTTAGGTGTAGCTAACTGATAAGCTCCTATCCTAAAAAAAATTGTGATAACATAAGGCCCCAGCTAGTTGGGTTCAAACTTGCCTTTTTGTTCTCTGTTTGGTTGATTCTTAGGATTCTCTCTTAGAATGAGATTCCCCACTTGAAACTATCATGCCTTTACTTTCTTGTTGTACCCTTTTGACATCCTTTTCTGATAGAATTTTAGGTGATTGAACGCTTGTTATCTGCACTCATCCAACATCTCTAGTGCTTGAACCTTATCTATCCAATATTGTTTGTCTATGACAAGACCTTGGAGGGTGGTGCAAGAGCACCTAGGCTAACTCCTAGTTTCATGTTTTGGTTGTCTTGTACTAACTCTAGCCAAGTCAAGAGTATTTTCTTAGGCATTATAAGGTCTTGTGAGTATGTACCTAGATGGATTAGACTAGGATCAATACACTCTAGTTTGTTTTGGTTAAGTTAGTGTTTAGTGCTTTAGTAAGCCTAAAAGTGGGAATCTAGGTCTAAAAGCCTATAAGGATTAGGAAATCTTGGAGAAAATCCTAAAATGGCCTACATGGTGTTTCTACATCATTTACTATAGGTTAGAGGTCATTTTACTATATTAGAGGCAATATTGTAAAAGTTGTCAAAATGTTGTCATGACAACATTTACGAATTTGCAAAGTTGCATTACAACATTGTCAAGAAATGATTCCTTTCGATGTTTTAGGATGGGTAGTTATTGTAACCACCTAAAAACATTAGGAAATAATATTAAACCATGAGGAGGCCCTGTTGGAAATATTCAGGATTAACCAAGTTACTGAGAGGGGAGGGGTGAATCAGTAACTCTGCAAACTTTAAAACATTTCTGTACTTATTTACCATTCATTCATCTACTGCAAGCATGAAAATGTAATCATACATAAGACATAACACAAAGATTTGGTAACCCAGAAACCTTCCAAATAGAAAGTAAAACTGGGGTGGGGATGGTACCCACAATACTTTGGTATTGCAGTATAAAGTTGGCCGGTTAAGGCTTACAATGATCACTTCTGATGATCTTCCCTGTTAAAAGCAATTTGGACTGCTAGGTCCACCTTGTTAGAGGATTTACAAACATAGAATGAAGTATGCACTCGGTTAAGAGATTTACAAAAGACTGTTAAGTCTACCCGGTAAAAGGATTTACA
>MU225713.1:118422-151127 GCA_018584345.1 Thuja plicata | reverse complement strand
ATAGCAATGTTGGTGCTTACCTAATTAAAATCCATGTTGGTGTTCCCACCTCTAGTATATCAATAAGTAATGAAAATAGAGCCTATCTTCATAAACAAAAGAGGCTAAAACCTTAATTTTGAAATGCTTTAATTGACAAATGTTACCTTAGAAATGGAACCCCTAGTTTTAATTCTCAAATAATTATTGATGTTTCTTGAATGATGTCATCACATGCCTTCACTGTGGAGGAACATATTATGATTGATCATGATTTTTAAATATTGAAAGTTTGAATTCCTTGATTACAAATATATTTTGATTGAATGGTCAATTGGAATGCTTGTAATTGATTGGTATATTATATAAGTTTGAAATGGTCAAGAGAGGGAGATGTATATATGCAACTTACATATTTTCAAACTTAATTTTTTGGGAATGCTAAAATTGGGGAAAAATTTCTTGCTACTAGCAAATTTGACTATTATAATTTATAAATTGGAATCAAACTACATAGACAAAGGTGTTGGGTATTCTAGTCCACTAGGACAAGGGATTCCTCCATCCCAATATTTGACCCACAAAAAAGGTCATGACTAGTTGGTGCAGGAGCACCAAGGTCAAAGGCAGGAGCCATGGAGTGCACCAGGGTCACTGATGGATCCTTTGGAGGAGTGGAAGAAAAATGTCCTTCAAAGGTCATTGAAACATGTAAGAAGAATATTCATGGTCATGTAATATTTTTTTGATCATAAATTGATCTTATTGTAATCAAATCCTAAATGTAATCCTGATTGGCATTGCTAAATCTACAAGGTACCTAGGGGTCACTAGGAATGGATTATGGATTGATCCTAGGTTAAGGGATTGGGAAGATGATCTATAAGGAAATGTTCATGTTTCAAGGCAAGAGAATCATAGCATGAAGACACCATAACTATGTACTGAACTATACCTTAAAGGAGCACAACATTAGTAGCAGGAGTAGTCAATAGACCAATGGTGTTTTCACTATTTAAAAGGTTCAATCACGATATACATCTTAATAACATATATGGTAACTTCAAAGTGAGCATAAACACAATGGGTGATACAATGTTGCAAAATTGACCAGACATGGTCTCGGATTAGATTACTACCATAAAGAACTTCCTATCATGTTAGTGATAGGAATAGAAATAGATGTAAAACTGATGAGTGGCAATTTTATTAAAGAATCAAATCAAGATCTAGATACAAGTTCATGCGGATGATACAAAACAACATTAACAAACACAAGTGTAGATGTAGTGAAATCATCCCAATGGGTATACAGGAGAAGCCAATGATATCAACAATTTGATAAATTTGAAACTTACAATAGTGATAGAGAGGCAATGGCCATAGGCTATAAATACTACAATACCATGTCATTGTAAACATTCAATAGGAGTAAATAATTGTAGATCCCATATGAATTATTCATTGATAAATCATCATATGGGTGTCCATGGAAGGTGAAATATTGTAGAGAGGTTAATACATTCCCAAGAGATGACTTTGATAAAATTACAAATCACCACCAGCAACTCCAAAGTTCAATACATGTGATAGACAATATAGGAAAAGTATGGTGAATGTGAATCTCTACTTAAGTGAAGAACAATCATGAAATTTACAACATATGAAGGAACTATTCATGTTTCAAGGCAGAAGCATCATAGCATGAAGACACCATAACTATGTACTGACCTATACCTTAAAGGAGCACAACATTAGTAGCAGGAGTAGTCAATAGACCAATGGTGTTTTCACTATTTAAAAGGTTCAATCACGGTATACATCTGAATAACATATATGGTAACTTCAAAGTGATCATAAACACAATGAGTGATACAATGTTTCAAAATGGACCAAACATGGTCTCGGATTAGATTACTACCATAAAGAACTTCTTGTCATGTTAGTGATAGGAATAGAAATAGATGTAAAACTGATGAGTGGCAATTTTATTAAAGACTCAAATCAAGATCTAGATACAAGTTCATGTGGATAATACAAAACAACATTAACAAACACAAGTGTAGATGTAGTGAAATCATCCCAACGACTATATAGGAGAAGCCAATGATATCAACAATTTGATAAATTTGAAACTTACAACAGTGATATAGAGGCAATGGCCATAGGCTATAAATACTACAATACCATGTCATTGTAAACATTCAATAGGAGTAAATAATTGCATATCCCATATGAATTACTCGTTGATAAATCATCATGTGGGTGTCCATGGAAGGTGCAATGTTGCAGAGAGGTTAATACATTCCCAAGAGATGACTTTGATAAAATTACAAATCACCACTAGCAACTCCAAAGTTCAATACATGCGCCAGACAATATAGGAAAAGTACAGTGAATGTGAATCTCTACTTAAGTGAAGAACAATCATGAAATTTAAAACATATGAAGGAACTGTTCATGTTTCAAGGCAGAAGCATCATAGCATGAAGACACCATAACTATGTACTGACCTATACCTTAAAGGAGCACAACATTAGTAGCAAGAGTAGTCAATAGACCAATTGTGTTTTCACTATTTACATCTTTTATTAATGGAGGTACAAATAGAATATAACAAAGGGAATGGATATACACAACAAAGAGATTCAACATTGTAAAAAAATAAAATCATTCCAGTCATGAGTAAAAATCATGATCAACTATTGTAACAGCAAGATAGAAGGATGTTATAACAACAGTTTTAATGACCAATCATCAAGATATAGTGATGATATTAGAATTCAAGTCAGTTGTCATACATTTCAGGAGTCTATCATTGTAAATAAAAAATGATGTTATCATTCTTGTGTTGCTAATATTCATAAGATTTATCATAATTAAGAGAGTGAAAAGAAAATGCAATCAACAAAGAATTTTAAATGATATACCATTATATATTACATGTGAAGCATACTGACCAATTATGTAGCAGCAAAGTAGCCAATTCTTCATGACAAACCATATATGAATATCATCGAATAGAGCAAAGTTTGTCAAACATCATTAAAATTTATGATCCGAATGTAACAAAGCTATCTTCAAGTTTCAACTATAGAATTCCATGACTGCATAATAAGGTAAAACCCCTCTATGATCTTCAAAGGAAATAAAGCAACAAAAAGGGCTCTTATTCCATAGGTTTTGCTAATATCCAGAACATGAGCATTTTGAGAAAATTTTAAGAGTTTTGTTTTCTTTTTCGTGGAGTCTACTTTAGGTCTTGTGTACTAGTAGATCAAATAATATTAGGGATCAAAAGAACATAAATATTTTTATTTACTATAGGTAAATCTACTTCAAAATCTTGAATTTTATTCAATTCAAAGTTATAAACATTTAAAAGGAAGACAATTTTTTTCACATTTGTAAGAGACGTGTTACATTTAATAGTATTTTGGAACAAGAGGAAGATGTGAAGTTTGGATCTTGACTTTCATCAAATATGAAATAAACTTGATACATAAGAGGAGTTGCAAAATATAGAGTTCAAACTCACCTTGGATTTGGTAGAATATTATTTGACGATCTCCAAAAGTATTTTAAATTAGGAAAAGTATTTGGTCTATGAAATGGAATTTGGCCCACTTTGGGGACACCAAATTAAATGGGTTTCAAGAGGTTTACATGTCACATTTGGTGAGGAATTTGATCATATTATGTTTGGTTTTGATTTGAAGATAGAGAAATTGGCCCAATGGGTATTGATCAACCCACAAAAGATAGATTATCATGCTAGTGTTTATAGTTAAATGAAGTAAACTTACATGTGTTGAGGATGAGGCCTCCAAAGAATAGCCTAAAACTTCAAATATATAAAGTACAATGAGTTCATACTAGAAGATGGAGGCATTGGATGATAAGGAACAACAAAATATGAAGATTGGGTCTCAATATGGGGTTTTGCAATTGGGAGAAAAGCCTTTGGTCCATTAAGACACGCAAGATCTGAAATAAACTTAATATCCTCTAAAATATCATCACAAAAAAGTATACAATCTATATGTATCTACAAGAGGAATGATAAAATCTATTGTAAGATCCTTTAGAAATGGAGTTAATAGTGTGTGTGGGGAAAATCAATTTAGGACATAACACATAGAGTATCAAGATCAACACTAGAACAAATAAATCCTACAACAAGGTCAATGATAATATCCCAAGTTGATCTACCCCCTAGTGTGCCTATTTTAGGTAGGAATCCATAAAAATAAGGAAAATAATCTAGCCACCATAGATATATTAGAATATTATTTTGACCAAGACTCATTATTATCCTCTTCCTATATGACAATAACAAGAAACACAAAAATCTCATGATAACTCCTCAAAATGACATAACTAAAGACCAATAACCTTAGTGCTAGTAGAGTGGAGATATGTGGAGCAATGTGCGACAAGAAATTCAATAAATTAGCATACTATGGAACAATAATCTATTATTGTTTTCATAGACCATCTTCATGTTCTGCTCCTTTTGATGCTCCTGCTCAGTCTGATATTGGTTCTTCTTTTATCAATTTCTTAAATGAGAGACCACTGAATTCTGAGGAGTTGTAGAGTTATATGATGGATGTGGGCAGCGGGAGTATGTGGGATGATGTTTTGAGGAGCAATTATCTGTCTGCTTCTCCTTTGTCAAACCATTTTTGATGGTGGGTGATTGGGTTTCAATACAACATGACATTCAAGATCACTTTTGTTATTTGTGGCCATCATCGGAGGACACAGTTGATGTAAATAGAAAACTGAATACTGAATAGTAGGTACCATTGTTAGTATGTGTTTTCTTTCCAAGATGGTTTCTTCTATGAACGAGCTAAATGTTTTATTCACTTGGTAATTGAAAAAAAAAACTAGGTATGGTAGATTCCTATGAATGTAACTAATTCTTCTTGTAACCAGAAATTTCCATATATATACTGCAATCAATTTTTTAAATGCCACGGTTTGTATGTTTCTTTCAGAAATATAAGAGCATTACTACAATTTTTCTTTCGATAATTATTTTGGTATCTTTATCCTAATGTGGTATTGAATTTCAATAAGAATAAATTAACGTATTAATATGCATAAAATCAAAATGGGTTTCAAAGAGTAAAGTCACAGTTTTCACAATTGAAACCCTCAAACTGAGAGACCCGCGACTTGCAAGAAAAATAGATCTTGTAGGGTTTTCATTATGTTTTTCTTTCAACTAGAGCACAAATATATGAACCCTTATTCATGAGTATATAAAAGAAGATTTAGCAGAGACACATGTATCAAAACCTAATAAGAAAAAGTCCAGATGTCTAATGAAATCACCAATACAAGAGGAAAATATAGAGTTTTTATGATTTTTCAAGTAATGAAAGCACAAATGATCTACAACAGTGATATTTCATTTAATAAAAGGTACAAAGACATACCTAATGAGGGACACGGCCTGTGCAACAAAATGGAGAGCTTATCGGCCAGATTGAATGCAAAGAAACCTACGGGATCTTCAGCTAAAAAAAATCCATCGAGATTCACCTATTCTTTGTGTCTTTGACATACAATAGTAATTAGGGCCCTCTTTCGCTCGCATGCATAGCTCGATCACAAATGAGACTTTCTTTTTATTTATTTTTGTTTATATTCAAGAGGGTGTCACTATTACTATGGTATCATCACCATTACGATAGCATCAGGGGCACTTGGAAAAAAACCACAAAAATCACACACAAATGGTAGCGCCATCGCAAATTGGTGTCAAAATTTGACCCCAAATGTTGTAGTGAGATGTTTTAACTTGAGATTGAAGAAGATAATTGAAAGTACACATGTGAATATTGATGTGAAGTTCATGATTCAAAAAAGATTCTATGATTGAGCACCTATGATTGAGGATGAACCCAGGCCTAGCAATAAAGAAATAGTTATTGAAGAAATGTTTGATTGTATTGATGTATCATGCAATGACCCTAAAACAAGCAAAGAGGAATCACAGATTATAGATGAAGATGTCACACCTAAAGTTCCAAAATTCACAACTAGATACCATTCAAAGGAAGATATCATTGGAGATCAGAGCAGTAGAGTTTTGACAAGATCTAAAGAAAAAGGTTTAATAGTTGAAGAGGTATGTTTACTTTCAAAAATTGAACCTTTAAGTGTTGAAGATGCATCCAATGATTCAGATTGGTAGAAAGCAATGAAAGAAGAATTAGATCATTTAATCAAGAATGATACATGGGAATTGGTTCCTAAACCTTGTGACAAAAATGTGATTGGAACAAAGTGGATATTCAGAAATAAGAAGAATGAAGAAGGTACAATGGTAAGAAACAAAGAAAGACTGGTATGTAAAGGATATGCATAGAGAGAAGGAATATACTACACTGATACATTTTCCCTGGTGAGAAGACTGGAAGTTATCAATATTTTTTGGCCTATGCAACATTCAAGAACTTTAAAGTATATCAAATGGATGTCAAGTCAGCTTTTCTGAACGGTGACTTGAAGGAAGAAGTTTACATAGAACAACCTGAAGGATTTAGTTTATCAAAAAAACCAAACATGGTATGCAGACTAAAGAAATCCCTTTATGGACTTAAACAGGAGCCAAGAGCTTGGTGTGAGAGACTTGATGGTTACTTGACAGAGATTGGATTCAAAAAGGGAGCGACAAATTACAACTTATTCATGAGAGATACACCTGATGGACTACTACTTGTTGCTATCTTTTTTGATGACATTATCTTTGGAGGTAATGACAAGCTTAGTGTAGAATTTTCCAAAGAGATGCAAAGTGAGTTTGAAACGAGCATGATTGGACCTATCAAATATTTTTTTAGATTGAATGTAAAAAAAATAGACAAAGGCATATTCATAAATCAGCATAAATATGTGAAGGAGATATTGAAGATTGACAAAATGGAATATTTAAAACTAGTAAGCACCCCAATGATAACAGGAAGAAATATTTCTAAAAAAGATGATTCCACAATAGTTGACAAGACATTATACAAGTCTATGATTGGAAAACTCATATATCTTACTCAATCTAGGCCAGATATTTCTAATGCAGCTGGCATTGTTGGAAGATTTTCAGCTGAACCTAAACAAAATCACCTAATGGCAATAAAAAGAACATTCAGATACTTAAAGGGGACTCTAGACTATGGTTTATGGTATCCTAACTCATAGAGTATACAACTGCATGTGTATACAGATGCAGATTGTGCAGGTTGTGTTGATGACATGAAGAGTACCTCAAGAGGAGAAGTATTTCTTGGAGATAGGTTGGTTACTTGGAAAAGCAAGAAGCAGAATTGTATCTCTCAGTCAACAATAGAAGTTGAGTATGTTGCAGCAGCATTGAATTTTTCAACAATGGTTTGGATCAAACAGATGATTAAAGACTTTGGTATTTGGATTGATTATCCTATTGTTATTCACTGTGATAACACTAGCACTATCAATATGTCAAAGAACGCTATGATGCATGCAAAGACAAAACACATTGAGATCAAATATCATTTTGCAAGAGAAAAATTTGCATACAAAGAAGTAAAGTTGGATTATGTGAGCACTATAGAACAGTTAGCAGACATTTTTACAAAGCCTTTATCAAAAGATACTTTTGAGTATCTCAAGGAGAAGCTAGGAGTAATTCCCTTTCCTGAGTCTAATTAGAATTTGCAGCAAGAACATCAGTCCTTGGTGACTGATGAATGGTTGACTACTCTACTTCTAGAGTAGTACCTGTGACTAATGTTTTTGGTGCCCGTTTCCATTGATGTCAAAGGGGGAGTATATAGTAAGGGGGAGCATATGCTCTAGGGGAGTATACAGTAATAAAAAATACAGTAAAAAGAGATGCAACAGTTAAGAGGAGCTTTTGATGAGGATATTGAGAAGATTGTAAAAAAGAAGGAGGATATTTTGGGTTGATGGTTTTTTTCATATCATATGTTTCCATCAATGTCAAGGGGGGAGATTGTTGGAGATTTGCTTCTATGTAAATAGTTGATTGTATGTTTGTCATTGATGACAACATATAATATAAATCAGTGTCTTGTAAGCAATTATCAGTATAGATAATTTTGAGCCTTCTGCATTTACATCTATGTTTTATACATATTCTAGATGCAATTTTCATACACGTAGATTTAGATATACAATTTTAGTTGAGTTATGTTAATATGTTTTGGCAGTTACAGTTTTTGTAAATTATCTATTAAGAGCTGATGTATTTACATTATTTCTTGATTTGCACCTATCTTTGGGATATGCATGTTTGTATTCATGTTTATTTATGATTTATTGATTAATATCCAAAGGTGCTAAATGTGCTTTAACAACAGTGTGATGTTTGAGTTAATTTGGTAGAGCCGACTATGTGAAGCGACGCGTCCACTCATTTTAAGTTGCGCGGTCTTAACTTTGATTGCATGATTAGTTAAGCTGACAAGGAAGTTACTGAAGTGTTTCATACAGCCGTCATGAACTTATCCTTGGGGAAGATACATATAGCATTTCAATTGTGATTACAAACTGTGAAAATGGAGTGAAAAAGAAAATACAGAGCAGAACAAAAAGTTAGATAGTAAAAGTTGAAGATCTATGTGAAGAAGCAAGAAGAAGATTACAATTCATTGGAACTGATCAAGACAACAGGTCTAATCAAATAGTTCATTATCAGATATAGTGTATATCTACCTTACAGAAGGTTACAACCTTCATCATTTGAGCAGTGAGCTCTTGGACAGTGTGTCCTCACCCTTAACAGGGTTATTTGTAAAAGACTCCTAATAGGGTCCGACCTTTGACCAGGTCTCTGTACTTATTGTACTATAAAGATCAAATCCTAACAGGGTTGCAATATCTTCTAACAAGGATCATTATAAACTAGTATAGTTATTTGTGGGTGCTAATTCCCACTGGGGTTTTTACCTAATTTGGTTTTCTCTATTACCAAAATTGTGTTGTTCAATTCTATGTTATCTTGTTGAGTTTATGTTTAAATTTATTATGTACTTAATTGAAAAATAATTGAATCGTGTAGATAACTAATTCACCCCTCCTCTCATTTATATCTTGGAACTATTCCTAACAACCATATTTATTGCAGAATTCTGAGAATTCCTTAGACCTGAAACACATACCATTATCGCAAAGGATCTTGCAAGGTACTCCAAATCTAGTAAGTATGTTATCTGTCAAAAACTTGATGACCACCTTACTTGTGGCTTGTTTTGTAGGTATAGCCTCAACCCATTTTGTAAAATAATCTGGTGCCACTAATATCCATTTATGACGTCCACTTGAGGCATCTTAAATCTCCCCAATAAAGTCTATTCCCCACATTTTGAAAGGTTCTTCTGTTTGAAAAGGAATAAGGGGTAATGCACCATCGTATTTCATTTTTCCTGAAAACTTCTAACAAAATTCACACTTCTTAACATATTCATAACAATCCTTGAATACATGAGGCCAATAACACCCAACTTGCAATATCTTATGAGCCATTGTCTTAGCTGAAAGGTGACCACCACATACCCCATCATGTAACTCTTTTGTAAATGACTTGGCCTGACAAATGTCTAGACAAAATAAAAGGATACCATCATTGTTTTTCCAGTATAGATCTCCTTGAATCAGTACATACATTGATGCTTGAAACTTTATAGTTCTTTTATTATTATCACTTAAACCTTCTTGACATTTCATATGTTTTAAGAAGTAAACTATGTCTATGTACCATGGACAATGTTCAATGCTAGTTCCTGAATTCTCCAAATCCACTTGGTTTAGTTGGGTTGCATCTAAATTTGTTTTTTCCATGAGTTTTCCCAACCCTTGTCCTCTTATTAACTTAGTGATTTGAATCTCAATATCAAATTCTTGAACTTGATTAATACATCGACATCTTCTACATGTGACTTCTGATTGCCTCAATATGTCTTTAGTTGTTGTATTAGGTACGTATGCCACAATCTTAGCTCCAACTAGATAAGGCCTAAATGACTTTACTAATTTTGCTAATGCATAATCATGTTTCTCATGCATATCATAGTTTAACACAGAAGCTTGTAAATTCTTACTGAAGAAGGCTATCGGTTGCTCATGTCCTTCATCATTTTTCTATAACAGGACAACTGCAATGGTGTGAAAGGAAGAAAAAGAAAATAGTTGAAATGGTTTTGAGAAAT
This sequence comes from Thuja plicata, assembly GCA_018584345.1. NCBI lineage: Eukaryota > Viridiplantae > Streptophyta > Pinopsida > Cupressales > Cupressaceae > Thuja > Thuja plicata. The sequence continues at coordinate 140,928 of MU225713.1, read as the reverse complement.
TAGGGGATCTCAAAACTGGAGCTTCCTTGATTGATTTCTTAATGCTAGAAAATTCCTCTAAGGTCTCATATGTCCATTTTAGAACTGCATTATTCTTTAACATATTTGCAATAGGTTTAACAATTTCTAAAAAAATTGAGACAAACCTTCTCACAAAGTTGATCTCTCCAAAGAAATATTGATTCCCCTTAACATTTTAAAGAACATGGATCTATCAATTGCTTCAATCCTAATTTCTAGATCTATTTTCACTCCATCTCTAGATACGATATGTCCAAGAAGTTTACCTTTATTTACCCCAAAATGACATTTCTTTGGGTTTAAGGATATCCCATACTCAAGGGCTCTATTAAAGATTTGTTTTAAATTCTTGCAATGGTCTTCTACCTTTTTTGAATAGTTTTTGATGTTTTCTTGATATATTTCCATAATAACATCAATGAAATCCTCAAAAGCTACATCCATGGCTCTCTAAAATGTAGCCCTGGCATTCGTAAGTCCAAATGATATCCTTGCATAAACGTATGTACCCCATGGCATGGCAAATGATGTTTTATACTATTCTTCCTCTTTAACCTTAACTTGATTGTGCCTGGAGAACCCATCCATCATGGATAACAACTCATTACAAGTGACTTTTTGTAATAATGCTTCCATGTTAAGTAATGCATAATTGTCTTTTAATGAAGATATCTTTTAGTTCCTAAAATCTACACAAATTCTAGTATCTCAATTTTTCTTCCTAACAGGTACCAAGTTTGAAACCAAGTAGAGTGCCTAATTAGCTTTATAATTCCAAAATCCCTCATCTTTATTAGTTCCTCCTTCATCTTAGGATCCAAATTTGGATTTATGGGTCTTTTCCTTTGTCTAAAAGGCTTAGCATCTGGTTTTAGATGTATCTCATGTTGGAATAAGTCCTCCCTATATTCTTTTAGGTCATCATATGACCAATCAAATACATGTTTGTACTTTCTAAGCAAGCCAATAATTTCTGATCTAATTCTTGGAGTTAGTTTCTTACCAAAAAGGACCTCTTTGGGAGTATGTTCATTTCCTAGATTTATCTTTTCTACTTCCTCTACAGGATTTTTTTCTATCTTGATTTCATTCTTAGAGTCTTTATTAACAAACATTATTTCTAATGCCACAAGCCCCTTTGGGATTCTATTAGTCTTAAGTTGAATCACCTCTTTCCCAAATAAGGTTTCTTTTCCTTCTACTATTTCAAAAAAAGCATTCAAATCAATAGACTGATCTTCATACCTTTCTTCACATGCAAGGAATTTTGTGATGTCTCTATCATCTTCAAAAACTTCCCAATTTTGAATGTTATCAGGAACTGCTAGTCTTGATTTGGTTTCGACCTGTATAATATCTTCACAAGGAATATCATTATGCCTAACTTCTAGGTTAGCCATAAAATCTGCAAGAATATTTTCAGACCTATCTATCCAAGTTATTGAAAAAGTATCAAAACATTCTATGGAATCCCAAACCTCATTCTTGTACCTTTAGATTTTTATTTTTGGCAACAAATTTATCCCTAACTTGAGATACAACTAATTCAAAATCCCCATAAATAGAAAGGAGTTTAATAACATGCTTACCTGCTATTTTCAAGCCTATTAGGAGTGCTTCATACTCTGGAGTATTATTAGTGCAATCAAAAGCCAACAAAAAGGAATATTTAAAATATTTCCCACTTGGGGATACAAATACTATACCTGCTCCATTACCACTTTTTCTACATGATCCATCAAAAAATATTTTCCAAATGAAAGTACTATTTTATTTAGTATGTAATTCAATAGGATTAGTATTTCCAATAATATCTTTATGAATACTTACTTGGAAATTCTCTATATCTGTATGGAAAAAGTATGTAACTTGACTTGGATCAACTTTTTTGATGATATAAGTAGACCTTGGTTCCCTATCAATCCTCATAACCCTATCATTAACTCAATTAGAAGCATAAGATAAATCTAATTGAATATTACCACCTACCAAATTAGACCATTGTATATATAATAACATTCCATAGCTAGATGGTACTTCTACAATAGTGATATCAATATTATAAGTCTTTTTCAAGACAAGAAGGAAACTTGAATTCAACATTTTTAATTATCCCAATAACTGGGATAGATTTTTTATTCATGGAATAGCACTTGCCATAAGTAGTATCTACATTCATTCCTAATTCCTCCATAAATCCAAGAGGCATAATAGTAACTGCTGCTCCAGAGTTTAACATACAATTTCTTACTAATTTATTGTTTATTAACAAAGTCAAAAAGAAAGGGTCTACTTTACTAGTATCATCATTAATAGATGTCCCTAAATAAATAACTGGTAATTCTTTATTATCATTTTGTTCTTTGGAAACCCTTTTAACAACACCATTTATTATTTTGAGTGTTTCATACCTGCAATTACAATTAATTTCATCATTTCCATTAGAGGGACAAAAAGTTTTACCTGAGATAATTCTTGAGACATAAACGAAGCACAATTAGAAATTTGCTTACCATTGATTTGCTCGTCCATCGGTTTTCTTATCTTTAGTGTTGGATCAACTTGCCTTTTAGGATCCTTCTCTTTTCCATTCTTTTCATTGCTACTCTTGTTTGAAGCTTTCAACATTCCCACTGCTTGTTCATGGTTTGAGTATATAGCTTTGTTCCTTAAGTGATAGTTGCTACGAACCATTTCCAATGCTGCCACAGTATATGCCTCTCTTTCTTCTCTTGTTGACCTTCTTATTTTTGGATTCTTATCATTATCTGAAAAGACTTGTTTCTCTTGATGATATCCCAACCTCCTATAATCCTCATTTGGTATGTAATCTTCTTTAGAATCATCACTATCTTCTACCCAAAATAGGTTGGATGACATAGCATTTATCATGGATTGATCTTCATCTCTCTGATCATTTTCTTTTAAAATTTTGTGAGCTAGTAGACACCCCTCCTGTGAATGAGGTAATCTGCATACATCACACCAAAGTTCACCTTCTATGAAGTGATTATTCCTCTTAAGTGGGTCAGGGGTTTCCATCTACTTTTTCAAAGGTTTTCCATCCTTCCAGTCAGTATAATAAGGCATGTCTTGCAACTTGTATTGATCATTTCTATCATTTTTGTTTGCCTAAGAATGACCCTTATTTAGTTGTAAGTTTTTTATCATCCTTTATATTTCATCTATTTTGTCCTTGTCCTCATTCTGTCTTGGAACTATGGGATTGGAAAGTTTAGGGTCACTTCTCTTATCCATTCTCCCAGCAGCTATCCTTTTTCTTTCAATAGTAATTGTAGTTTTAAATGCTTTTTGTAGTGTTGCCAGGTCATGAGACCTTATCTCATAGTTTGTCTTAACATCAAAAGCTATTATGTAGAAAGATATTAAAAATGAATCCATAGGGATTCATCTTTATGAATCTTATTTAGCACCTTGTTAAACCTTTTTTTGAACTCCTTTATTATCTCATTCACAATCTTTTTTATGCTAGTTAACTCACGAGACACAAATGTTGGATCCCTATGATCTACAAATTCTTCTAAAAACTGATCAACAAAATCATTCCAACTATAGATAGAACTGTCTGGAAAGTTTTTGTACTATTCATCTACAACATCTCTCAGGGATTGCACAAAATGTTTCATAGATACATCCTCATAATCATTTTCAAACTCACCAATTACATTTTTTAGGTTAATCACATGTTCTGCTGACTGAACTTCATCACCATTAAATTTGGGAATAGCATATTTTAACTCATTTGGTATTGGATTAGGGGAACATATAATATTTGAAAAATCCAACTGTCTATATCTTTCATTAACTATCATAAATCTAACATTTGCTTGATTTCTAACCTCACCATTATTTTGAAAAATTTGATTTGTCAAAATAGGATTACCTCTTTGATTTTGACCTCCTTGACTTCCATATTTTCTAATGTGAAATTTTTGAGCCACATTCCCTTGATTATGTGCATATCCTCCATGCCTATGTTGTATATAACCACCTTGATGTTGCTTAGGATTCTGATGACAATGGTTATGTTGTCTCAATTCTCAAGACTAGTTATTTGTTTGGAGACCTCCATTTTGTTGGTTTTGATAGTTCACATCGTTGTTTGTGATACCATTATTTTGATAATTGTTATTATTTCTTTGATAATAATTTCTTTGATCACCCTCTTGTTGACCACCTTGATCATTTTCCCGATGTTCATTATGATTGTTCTAATTATTCTAATAGTAATTAGACTGCAAATCTAGATGTGCATGACCATGGTTTTGATGTTGTGTGTGATGTAAACTATACCTATCTTGCATAACATGATGTTCCTACACATATTGCTGATAATTCCCATTACCACATGCCATATTTAGGTTATTCTGAAGCTAGCACTTATTTAGGTCATCACACCGGTTGCGTATATTATTTTTATTTGATACATTATATTCTTTACCATGTTGGCTCGGGTGATAATGACTATAAACTTTAACTTGATCTCCATGTTCTTACTGCATAATGTCCCCAGAGTTCTTCTCACTGATATAATTTTGTTTATAAGTATTGTTTTTGTCTTGCATGCAAGTTCCACCAAGCTACAATTTATAATACTCATTCTCATTAACGTGTTGATTATCATGTTGATGTACATGACTATGATGAGCAAGCTTACCAAAATATTGGTCTTGCTGATAATCATTATACTGTGTGGGACTACTGCCAAAATGATACTGGTTTCAGTTATGATGCTCCCTCTCATTAACGTGGGCTTTAATGTGATCCCTAAATTCATGTTGTGTCACATCCCCAGGATGTTTCATTTTGAAACAATTCTGATCATTTTCTCTGCCTTGCGCATGGTCTCTCCTTTGTTGCGCATTATAATAAGGTTGTATATTATCACCTTTGGGATGCATATAATCTCTATACTGTTGCACATTAGAATATGTCTGCTACTATTTAGAAAATTTCTGTTGCACGTGATTTGTTTTCTACACATTATTAGGAATTTGATGAGGTGCACTATCATATTGCAGGTCGTGTGCATCCTTGTATTATTGTGCCTGATGCATTTGATAGTTTGTACCATCATTGTGCATGTGTGTATTACTTCCCAACATTAACGTGTTGGTCACATGCATCTCTATTGGGCTATAGATTTAAACCTCCCTTACCATGTGTGTGGATCCCAGGGTGTTGGGAATTTAAGTGTTCCCTCTCATTAACATGGGTTTTCATACGATCCCTACATTCATGTTGTGCTACATCACAATTACCATTTCCTTTATGCTGATAATTTAATAATGATTCTATGTTATTATGTTGCCGATGCACCATATCAAACTGGTCTTCATAATGTTACATTTTATTATTATTATTATTATTATGTGCATTTGAATCTCTCTCATGATGCTGAACAATACTCCTATGGTGTTGCATATCAAAACAAACCTTCTCATTATTTTCTTCCCCTTGGGTGCAATGTCTCCATGACTGTGCATTACTTCTACTATCTTGACTATCATAGTAGCCATTACCACTCCCTCTTTTATCATCTGTGATGTATAGAGGATTTGAATGATTATTTTTGAAAGGATCCTTATTATTTTTCCTATGAGGAGGATGATATTTTGGAATCCCATCATTTTTATCAATTTTTTCTTCATTCACTAAATTTACTTCTGTAACTTTAGGGCTATTATGCGGTGATACAATATCCTCCCTCTGAAACCCCATTCTTTTAAAAACCTCATCAGGTTGTCTTTTCAATGCCCTAATCATTTATACATCCTTGTTCTCCAGAGAAATCAATCCTTGTGCAATAATGTCCATAATTTTATCTTCCTGAGTTCTCTCTTCATGTTCAGATATATCAATATTCCTTGATTCAAAACATGAGCTTTTGTTTCCATTTCCACTAACAGGACTATGATGACCTGAATTCAGAAATTGCTCACAGGCCAATTCTCGCTCATCCCTATCAGGTTGTGTTGTATTTGGTACATACAACATCTTTGAATTTCTATTTCTTTTGATTGGTTATAGTTCAACAAAGGTATTATTCTTCAGAGATCTTCTCCATAACATAAGTTTCTCTCAATCTTTCTTGAGGCTGAAATTTAGAGTCGCCACCTCACTTTCTATAAGGAAATAACTGTTCTGAGTCTTCTCTCTCCCAGTAGAGTCTTAGTGAATTTCACAACTGTAACCAAAGATAATGCAAATATCCTTTAAAAATAGCTCCCTAGTAGAGTCGCCAATTTTTTGGTGCCCAAAAATGATGGATCATATTTGGCCAACTAATAGGTACACACTAATACCTCTGCAATTCTAAACTAGTTAGGCCAAGCCTGGTAGGCCTAGTTTCACTTCAAACTGTACAATCCTTTGTGTTTCCCAACTGCATACATAGAAGAAAAAATATCCTCCCAAGGTGATGGAAAGTCCTTAGAGGAAACAATACAATCTCCTGATGATATTTAATATGTAGAATTTAAACTAAATTGAATTATCCCTAAAAACCCTAATTGTAAATGCTTTGAAAAGTGATTAGATTATCTACAAACTATAGAACATAAATCAAATGACAACTTTCAAATAATAATATCAGTTCCTACTGAACATTTGGGTTCTAGAGTCAGAGAATTCTCAATCCTACGTACAATCAAAGACAGTTTTTAAAACTTACTTCTAATAAAGCAAGACCATCACTTCACATGCTTCCACTTGACTTATAATTAAAATTAATCTATATATCTAATCTCATCGAATTTAACTCAAATTAAGATACTGATAAGAACAACAGAAGATACACAGATCTTACAATTGATATTCAAACTATATATATTAACTTTGAATTATGATACTTAGGGAATATAACACAGTGAAGTACTCTAATACACAGATTATTTAAAAGACTAATTGAAAATAAATAACATATAACCATAAATAAACAAAAAATAACTTATCTCATTTAACATTTGAAATTTTGTACATAATGGTTCATACTTGCAGTATTATATCTATCTTTCTCTGGAGTTTTCCCCCAAAAAAACTCCTTTTCCTTTGAAGGTTTATTTGACTTAATATTTATATGTACTTCAATAGTTTCCTGTGAAAGGTCATACCTTTTCACAAATACCTAATCCTACACCTAGCCCTAAACATTTATAACAAATAAACCAAGTATAATGTTTAAGGGAATAAATCATTTCCCACATTTACAATTAACAATATATATTTGTCATCTTCTCGGATATTTTGTCGAGTTGCCAAAATTTCCTCCACATCAAATCAAAAATTAAATAACTCTAAAATGAACCTTAACTTAATGCTCCTAAAATATAGGGGATGACAGTAATAAACATTATAATACAACTTACCCAAAAAAATATTTCAAATAATGAACATAGGCTAAAGTAAACTAAAATATTTTTAAAAACCAATATTTGTAATATAAAAATATAAAATCATTTTAACTTTAGAAATATTTAAATAATTTTAAATCACATACATAACATATTTCAAAATAATTTACCCTATTATAATGTTTCACTTTAATAGTTTAGGGTAAATTAAATTAATGCCCTAAAAATTATGTTAATGAAAATCTAAATCACATCTTTAATATAAAATCTTTTAAAAGCACATAAGATAAAAGAAATGAGATAATATGATTTTCTTTAACACATAACTTGACGAAAACATATAGACTAACTGGTTAGAGGGGTATGGGTAGGTAGGTAGGAAAAAAGGGTTGGCTTGAGAGGTCTAGTGTTCAACTCCCGATCACCACCCTTTTTTCCTATATACCTATTATTCTCCTTTTCTTTTATTTATTTTTATTTCAAAAATATTTATGCATTTAATCCATTAAAATATAATATTAAAGTTTTGTCTATAAATATAAATAGGATAATAACAATTATTTAGGCCTTTTTAATTGTTTAATTAATTTTTAAAAATAGGGAAATACTATGAAAATGAAAACAAATATTATACTTCCCTGATATTGTGTACATAGAGGGCCTAAATTTTCAGGTCCCAAGTGGTTTTTCCCTTAACAGGGTTTCCACATTAAAAATCCATGTGTCAAATGTGTATATGGTTCATTGCTTTGATGTTTTTCTTTACACATTACTAAAATAGGATTGATCAGTAAACATTAAGTCATTTATTGTATTTTGATAAAGACCAATACTACTATTCAGTAAAACCTACAAGTAAGGATAAATAGTGAAATTCGAGCAGTAGTTATTTGAGAAGATTGTTTAAATGCATTCATCTTGTAGGACTGAAGATAACTAGAGGTTTATTTATGTGGTATAAAGTTTTGGATTTAATTATTGGATTAAATTTTGAGGCCACTCATTCACCCACCCTCTTAGTTATTCTAACAATTCGTATCAGAGCTTGTGTGCTTAGAAAGGGAGTTTAAAGACTCGAGCAAAAGATCACAAGATGAGAAAACAGGATGTGCCTAAGTTGAACAAAGACAACTTTGCATCATGGAAAAGTAGGATAGGACTCCACCTATCAGGTATTGGAAATGATGTTACTCAATACTTGGGTTACTGAATATGTGTTGCCTACAGGACCTCACAAACTTGAGAAATTAAGAGAAAATCATGAGCACAATTCTATGATGATAGAACTTGCTTCCTCACTCTCCAATGCTAAATTTGAAGATGTTAAAACATGCACCACTGCAAATAAAATGTGGGACAAATTGAAGCTAGTACATGGAGGAGATGCTAATGTACTAAGAGCTAAGGAAGAAAGCCTAAGAGGAAGGTTTGATGACTTGAGCATGAAAGAAGGAGAAAACATCACTCAGTATAGCTGTAGAATCAAAGAAGTAGTCAATGCTATCCGAGGAGTTGGAGGTTTACTTAAAGAAGAAACAGTGGTAAGTAAAATACTCAGAACCTTATTTCTTATTTATGATACTAGAGTATGTGTTATACAAGAAATGAGAGAAGTAGCAAAAAATAATGTCACTCTAGATAGTTTGGTTGGTAGAATGATTTCATTTGAGATGAATAACTTTAACATTAGCATCTTACCATCTATTGAGTCTTCATTCAAATCTTCTTTGAAAATAAGTAAATCAAGTCATAAACACACTATGAGAAATGATAGTGAAAGTGATAGTGATGAACAAGAACTTGAAGAGATTGAAGCACTAATGGCTAGAATATTGTAGAGAGGCAAAGGTAGATACAAAGGTAAACTACCACTTGTATGTTTTAACTGTAAAGAAATTGGACAATTTGCTGCTAGATGTCCTAACAAAAGAAAAGATGATAGAAGTAATGACATATCATATGAAAAGAAGTTTGACAAAGGTGATGAACAAGATTACTAAAGAAAATGAAAATCTTACAGAAGAGACAACTAAGACTACTTGGACAAAGGGAAGAAAGATTGTTACCTGGTTGAGAACAAAGCTGACAATACTGACACTAAATCTGATGAAGACATTGAGGTGGTATTTGTTACTATGAAGGATGATTCAGACGAAGAGGAAAGGTATGTTGAGACTTCACTCATATCTAAGGTTAGTAAAAATGATGTCTAGATTATTGATAGTGGTTGTACTCACCACATGACTGGAGATAAGGAAAAGTTTGAAAATTTTGAGTATTATAATGGTGGATTAGTAAGAATGGGTAATGACTCACCTTGTCTGGTTGAAGGTAAAGGAACCATAATGTTGAATAATCTGATCAGATGTGAAAATTCATACTAGGTAAAAGGACTTAAATATAACCTATTGAGTTTTTCACAACTAAATAACACAGGTCACCGAGTTGCATTTGAGAACAAAAAGGCAAAGATCTTCAATGAATCAGGAAGGTTGATTGATAATGGTGAACATTTAAAAGGTAACCTATTCTATCTTGATGATATTAACACCACTTGTTTAATGGCTAGAAATGAAGACATATGGTTGTGGCATAAAAGCTTATGTCATGTGAATTTTGACAACATGGTTAGGATAAGCAATAAAAGAAAGAGGCTTACCGAGCATGTCAAAACCCGACCATGTCATGTGTAAGAATTATCAAAAATGTAAAATGACAAAGTCTAGTTTCAAGAGCAAGACATACACATCTAATGCTATTCTAGAATTAGTCTATACTAACCTATGTGGACCAATAAGAACAAAGAGCTATTATGGTGATAGATATTTTATTCTCTTTATTGATGATTATTTTAGAATGATGAGTGTTATGTTCTTAAAATAAAAATCAGAAGCATTCAAGATGTTTAAATGATATAAAGCTATAGTTGAAAAAAAAAGTGGAAAGGAACTAAAATGCTTAATATAAGATAGAGGAGGAGAATTTATCTCTAATGAATTCACTAACTTTGTAGTGAGCATGGAATAAAAAGATAGGTTTCTGCACCGAGAACACCACAACAAAATTAGATTGCTAAGAGAAGGAACAAATCTATTGTTGAATGTGCCAGAAAACTGGTGATTGTGAAAGGCATCTCTCAAACATTCTGGAGGGAATCTGTCAATACTGTTGTCTACATATTGAACAGAATAAAATTTAAGAAACACACCAATAAGACACCCTATGATTTATGCTATGGATACACACCCAATGTAAGTTACTTCAGAATTTTTGGTAGTCAATGTTATATTTTGAAAGAAGATAGAAATGTAAATCTTGACTCCAAAGGTGAAGAAGGAATACTTTTAGGTATTCTACCAAAATAAAGGCTTATAAATGTCTTAACAAGTCCTCTAACAAGATCATTGAAAGTGCAAATGTCAAATTAGATGAATTTGCAGAGAATAATGATGAAGAAAGAAAAAAGGAACCAAAAGACTACAACAGGTTTATTTACAATGAATAACCTGACACTCTACCTGAGCAACAGTGTATCACTCCCAAGTGACAAAATAATGCACCCGAGCATTAGGCTGCAAACACTGAAAATCTAGAAATTGCTCAAGATGGTGTACCGAGCGATGGAGATCAAAATCAAGGACAAGATGATGATCAAAATGATGAACAAAGAGGTGAAACGATAATTTCCAAGTATGTCAAAAGAAACCATCCACAAAACCAGATCATAGGAGACAAGAAGGCTGGAATGAGAACAAGAAGTAATTCACTAAACACTAGATGTTTAATTTGTGATTTTGAGCCTAAATATGTTAATACTACACTTTAAAATGAATAATGGGTCAGTGCTATGAATGAAGAGATAGAAAATATTGAGAAGAATAAAACATGGACACTAGTACCAAGACCAAATGAAATGTCATCGATACCAAATGGATATTTAGAAACAAGCTGAATGAAAATGGAGAAGTCACAATGAACAAATCAAGATTAGTATGCAAGGGGTATGCACAAGAAGAAGGTATTGAATATGGAGAAACCTTTGCACCTATTGCTTGACTAGAAGGAGTCATAATTCTACTTTCTTATGTTTCATACAAAGGATTCAAGGTATACCAAATGGATGTCAAATCTACAATCCTAAATGGAATTCTAGAAGAAGAGGTATACATTGAACGACTAGAAGGGTTTGTTGATCCTAACAAGAGAAACATGGTTTGTAGACTACACAAAGCCTTGTAGGGATTGAAAATAGTACCGAGAGCATGGTAGGAAAGACTTCACTCTTATCTCATAAGTATTGGATTTGTAAGAACTAGTGAAAACAACAATCTATATTTAAAAGAAGATATTGATGATAACATTGTGATTACTAAAATATTTGTTGATGATATCATATTTGGCGAAAATGATATACTATGCAAATAATTTGCTAATGAAATGAGAAAAGATTTTGAAATGTCAATGTTTTGAGAGATCAAATTTTTTCTTGGTCTATAGATTCTTCAATAGGATGTAGACATATACATCACTCAATCCAAATACATCAAGGAAGTTCTCAAGATATTCAAGATGGAAGATTCCAAGCCAGTTGGAACACCTATGGCAATTGGATGCAAGCTAACAAAGGAAGACAAGTCACCTGAGGTAAATCAGACTCTATATAGATCCATGACTGGAAAGCTAATGTATTTTGTTCATACTAGACCAGATATAGCACATGCAGTTGGAATAGTTGCAAGATTCTCTGCTAATCCCAAGGAATCACACATGACTAATGTCAAAAGAATTATGAGATATCTAAAGAATACCAAGGACTATGGTCTCTGGTATAACAAAGAAGTCAAATTTAAGCTTCAAGTCTATACTGATGCTGATTGGGTTGGAAACCTAGATGACAGAAAGAGCACAATAGGAGGAGCATTCTTTATGGGTGATAGACTTGTCACATGGATCAGTAAGAAGCAAGGATACATCTCACAATATACTGTAAAAGTAGAATATGTAGTTGCTGCTACAAATTGCTCTAACATTGCATTGATCAAAAAATTACTAGAAGGTATGAATATGAAAATTCTTGAGCCAGTGATTATCTATTGTGATAATACAAGTGCAATTAACATTTCAAAGAATCCAATCATGCATGCTAAGACAAAGCATATTTCTATCAAGCATCATTACTTAAGAGAACAAGTTCAAGAGAAAGAGGTGATACTAAAATATGTTCAATCCAAGGAACAATTAGCATACATATTCACCAAGCCATTGCCTAAAGATACATTTGAGTATCTAAGAAAGAGACTAGGGGTTCGACCCTTGTCTATTGGTCACTAAGATGACTAGGAGGTTGCATCAGCCTAAACATAATCAGAAGATCATTCATGTTGGTGAAAGCAAAGAGATGGACTACAAAGATATACCTATACACAGCAAGGTACTTATTTACACCAAACACATATTAATTGGCTAATACAAAGCTATTTTTCTGATGGAAAGGAAATTCAAGGAATATAATAAATAAAGAGAAATGACTTTGGAATTATTTTCAAAGGGAGAGAGAATATTCAAAGGAAGAGATGTACTTAGGGAGAGAGTATATCCATATGAGCTATCCATCAGATTCATAATGGAGAGAATACATCCAAAGGAAAAAGAGATATCCATCAGAGAGAGGAATATTCAAAGGGATAAAAATATCAAAGAAAGATTCAAAGAAACATTCATCTAAGGGAGAGAATATTCTATAACAAAGGGAGAGACAAAATAAGAAGTTGCTACATCTATCTAGTAAAGGGATTGAAGAATTAAAAATTACTCTGCAAGAATCAAATCTAAGCTAGAAGAGCTTACCGAAAGTCAGACATTTTGTATTGGTTATAGAACAATAAGTTTGGTAAAGATTGATGAACTACAACTGATATATTTCATAATGTATTAGTATCATGTAGTGTGATTCCATCAATGCCAAAGGGAGATATTGATGAACTATAACTAATTGAATGTTTGAATTAGTTGTTAAGTTGATGATCACCGAGATGTAAAAATTTAATGCAAGACATTAAATTGGTTAATGTATTGCATTGTCATTGATGTCAACTTGATATACTCTGATTGGTCATATTTATATTGTCAAAGACTTCAAAGAACCAATGAAATAAAGGTTATGCTATCAGTAATGCATAAAATTTCAGTATACACCAAGTGACAACAAATAATGATGGACAGTGCACACCGACAAATAGAGAACCCCGAGAGAAGTCACAATGTAAAATGAGAAAGAATCACAAGCAAGCATTACCAATGAGTAGAACCAAAGTGATACTCAATCATAACTGAAATTCATAGTGTTTCCCAATGAATAGACAACCCCGATGAACAGACAACCCCGACAGACAGAGATGCCCGAGGACAACTGAAGTCAAGACTGAGAAAATAAGGAATTAAACACGGATCTGAACTGAAGTTCAGAAATGACAAAAGAATTAGCTGGAAAGAGCTAAACATGGAGTTAACTGGTTGATTACATTGTTTTCATCGACAAGTTAAAAGTTACATATAAGATAGAGGTTTAAAGCTAGTTTTATTCCAGTTGTCAAGGAGAAATCTACGAATAAAATGAAAGCATGCTTTAAAGAAAGAATGGTGAGATTTATGGATCACATCAAGAACAAGAAAGACAAGGACTTAGAAATGGTCAAAATAATGTCTATAAAAGAGACAAGATAATTCATTATGAATTGGTGGGTGAAGATAAAATAATATGATGAAGAGAATACTAGTGAAGAGAAATTATTCATACAGTCCTGATCAATCAAGCTAAATAAAAGAGCTAATATTTTTGCAGACACCGAGAAATAGAGAAACAACATCACCGAGCAGAAATAAGTGGAGCAAAGGAACATAAGGGAAACATTGATCAAAAAGGTATTATGATATTACAATAGAGCTGAAAATCTGCAAAGTTTAGTTGTATTCATGAACAAATAATTTATTGTTTCAGTTTAACCATTGGATCAGAAATTCTCTTAACCGAGAAGGATTTAACTATCCTTTCTATATTGAGATACATCCCAAGGAGTATCAAAAATTTTGTTCATGAAGATATCATAGAGAGATGCCAGATATCAAGTGACAAACTATTATATTTAAATCTTCTAACAAGGTTGCACTTAACAGTGTGTTTGTAACCTTTAATAGGGTTGGCTCTTCACCGAGCTCACATCAGAAGAGTAAAAATTTTGGGTTACCGGTCCCAAGTGGTTTTTCCCTTAACAAGGTTTCCACATTAAAAATCCATGTGTCAAATGTGTATATGGTTCATTGCTTTGATGTTTTGCTTTACACATTACTAAAAAAGGATTTATCGGTAAACACTAATTCATTTACTGTATTTTGGTAAAGACTAACACTGCTATTTGGTAAAACCTAAGAGTAAGGATAAACAGTGAACTCTGAGTAGTAGTTATTTGATAAGATTGTTTAAAGGCATTCATCTTGTAAGACTAAAGATAACTAGAGTTTATTTATGTAGTATAAATTTTTGGATTGAATTATTGGATTAAAGTTTGAGGCCACTAGTTCACCCTCCCCCCCCCCTCAGTTATTCTAACAACCCTATCGCAATATCTCAATGGTAGGAGAGGGGAGATAGTATTCGGGCCTAAATCCATACCCTAAACCATTATTTTGTCCTAGAAATGGACAAGAATCTGACTGACTACCCTATCTAAATCTGTCAAGTGACATGGATTTGTGAGCCTTCCTATGTGTGCTTGTGTGTCTGTTTTAGTTGTTTCTCAGTTTTAGTTGTTTTTTTTATTAGATGGGTTTCAGTTGGTTTATTGATGCTTTTGGCTTGTTTATTTAATGATTAATTTATGGTAAATATTAATGTTAATAATTTCACCTTTATTAAGGTTAAAACATTGATATATTGAATATAAGGCTATTTAATAATTAAATATTAATTAAATGCCTATATTTAATTAATTGATTTAATTATTAAGTCTTGATTTAAATATTTGAGATTTAATAAATATTAAATTCAATTAATTGTAATTAATTCTTCAAACTTGAATTATTGAATATTACTTTAAGTTGCAT
Source organism: Thuja plicata (assembly GCA_018584345.1). NCBI lineage: Eukaryota > Viridiplantae > Streptophyta > Pinopsida > Cupressales > Cupressaceae > Thuja > Thuja plicata. The sequence continues at coordinate 125,434 of MU225713.1, read as the reverse complement.
GATTATTTGATTTGTTTAAATAGAAATATTCTTATGCATTTTTAATTATGACTTTGTTCTTATATTATAAAGTTGAGTTGTGCATGCTTTAAGTGAAAATTAAAAATAAAGAATTTATTTTAATTATTAATTAGATAATTAATATTCCCTTTCTAGGGTTTTACTTTTTGAAAACCTAATTGCTTGGTTATCTATATCTTTGGATTGAAAGTCATTTTGGAGGTTGTTCAATCAGGGAGAAGGGGAAATCAGGTGATTGGAGATTTGTGGAGAGCTTAGGAGTATTTTTGGATTCTTCATTGCTTTGATTTAGATTTTTTCTTCTCATTAGTTATTAAGGTAAGATCTTGATCTTGTAAATTCTAGCTTTTAGATCCCCATCTTCTATGCATCTAAAATGCTAGGATTCTTTGTTTGAATCTTCCTTTTTTTTCTATCGTGTGATTTGATTTATTAAAATTAGAAAATTGTGTTCTTGGATCAATTTTTTGGTTTCCTTCATGTTTGCATGTCAGATCTGTATTTTTGGGCATAACGGTTTCATTTTATTGTATTGGATGCAAATGAGAAACAAGGTTTTTCATTGGAATGATTTAGTTTTCAAATATTGGCCTTAGGGTTTCAAATCTGTGAAAATGTCTTCTTTGAGAGAAATTGGTGATTGTTGCAAAAATTTGTTTTAAACCCTCAGATCTATGAATATCTTACCTTGAAAAGTAGAAATCTTGCCCTCGCCAGGTTCTTGTCAAAACTGGGTCCAAATTTGCATGGAAACAAAACAATTAGGTTAAATTATATGCTGAAGAGAAAACTATTCTTGAAAAATAAATTAAAATTAAATTTGGAGTATTTCCCTTGTTTGCATCAAATTGTATGTTTGAAAAATGCATGCTTGAAAATTCTCTTAAAATAAAAATTAATGTTTAAATTAATATCTTTTTCTTATTTGTATCAATTGCATGGTTTTGGAAATAGAAAGATCCTTCCTGATTCTTAATGGAGGTAAAAGTCTCTTTTAATTAAATTTGTTTATCTTGCCTCTTAAGAAAAATATATATATACCTATATTCTTACATATGTCTTCATTGTAAAATGAATGAGTTATAGTCTTTTTGGTTTTTTTAAAAAACAAAATATTTATTATGTTGTTAAAAAAAAATATACAGTAAAAATAAAAAATAAAAAATAAATATTAAAGCCACTGGAAATACACCATCGAATTATAAAAAAATATTGTGCTTTAAAATAAAATAAAAAGAAAATTGTTTATATATAAAATATATATTAAAATAAACATGTATCGATTTTTAAAAAATATATAGAACAAAGTTTAAAATTGCATTGAGTGTTGGGGCAGGGCCACCACTCCCCACACCATACACCCCACATCCCGTGGGGCACTGCATGGCCCGCAGGCCATGCGGCCTATGGTTCCCCAAAGGGAAGCCTCCCGTAAGGGAGTTAGAAGGGGGGCCCGCAGGGAGCCCGATGGGCTTGAATCCCGTGGGAACCACCCCCACTTGATTGTTTTTAAGTTTTTTTTTTAAATGTTTTTTTTTAGTTTTATTTAAATAAAATTTGATTTAAATTTATTTTATTTAAATTTATTTTTAATTAAATTTAGATTCATTTTTTATATATAATATTGATTTTTTAGTGAAGTTTAGTTAATGGTTATCATTAATTTTTATCTAGTGTTATTAGTACTTAATAATTAATATTGTATTATTGTTATTGTTATTTTAATTAATAGTAATTATTAATTAAAATTTAATGATTAATAAATAATATTATTATTAATATTGATTCTAGATTATTAACCGTATAAATGAAGTTGTATTAGTAAATGTCCTTGGATAGGGATTGTAACGTTGTTAGAGAAACAAAGTATTTACATGGGTTTATTTGTGTAGATCGTGATTTATCTATAGTGACAACTTTGTATGTTTAAATTGAACATTGTTATGAATGGATGGGCACCTTCAGTTACTTTTGTTTGTATTTATACATGGACTTTTTTACGTGAAGTCTTTAAGATAATTGAATTGTTCTAGTCAAACTGTGACTTTTATGATGATTTTTGAATGTCACTATATTCCTCGTGAATTATTTCAATAAATTTTTACTTGTAATTATGGTTAAATTTTAGTAATTATTTAATAGACTAAATTATATGAAGTGGATTTTATAAATTAATCTATAGAGGCTTAATGTACATTTTCTTTGGAAAATTGAATTATAGTTTTATTAGTAATTTTATCAGATAAACTAATTTGCATAGTGTTTACTATAAATGAGTTTATCACTGAATTTTATTAAGTCTTTCTGGAATCAAATTTATCATGCCATGATGTGTTTTCTGAGTGAATAATTATTTAGATTGTGTGACACTATCTTTTACAAAACTATAATGTGTTGGGATTCAGTTGGGATCAGATGACTTTTAGGATGAAAACCAAAGGTTTTGGGGTTTCAGTTTCTATTGTGTTTGTGTGCTTTAGTGCATGTTCACGTGTCATCGATTTTAGTCTCGATCTTTCTACCCAACTTGATTTATCTAAACTAGTCTTATTTGATCTTGTGAGAGTATTTTAAGTGGTTTTGGTTAATTGAGAACCAATAGTTCTTGTATGGGTGAGAACCAGTTTTGAGAGTCATGTTCTTCTTTTTGATGTTGTTTATGATTCTTTGAGAGTGTATCTCTGTATGAGAAGGAATCAGTGATGAGGTTTATGTTATACCTTCATGATGTTCCTTTATCAACCTAGGTTAGGTTACCTAGTTGTATATTAGGGGTGGTTTGTAATAAGTGTCGAGCCTCACAAGTGGCTACTAGGATCATTTATTGTAAGTATATGTAACAAGTGATAACATAAAAATTTATTAGGGGGTTTTAGTATATCTAATAAGATATGTTTCCTCACCCATGCTTGAGCGCTATTATAGGCTATGATGGAGGATGAGATGATGCTTTTGGCCTTGAGGGGTGTGTGTCTGGCATAGTTAGTGACTTTGTCTATTTGAGAGGTCATTGATACTGTGTATAATCGCTTGAGTGTCAGAGTCCAAAGAGAATACTAGGACAAAACTCAATGGTTGGACATACATGATGACACCTTCCTATATATAGCTTAGGTTATCCTACATGTGGTAGTTGCCTCTAGTATTGTGTATATTTCCTTATTGTGTGACTTAGAGAGCTTCTAAGATCTTCCTATTCATATATTTATGATGTCTTGTTTACCCTTGATGGTTTCCTTCTTGTTGTATACCCATGTGAGTGGGCCTATTATTATCTCCTCAGCATGGTGGGAGTGGACCTCTGGTTCCACGAGGTTGGGTGGTAGTGATTCTTATTACCATTAAGATCTAATGGTTCTTCTTCATGCTTGGATGATCCTTATTGCAGTTATATCTTATTATTCTTCTGGAGACTTGCTCAGTATCCTGAGTTGTATATTTGTACCTTATGTGTATATGGGTTACCATCCTTTCAGAGGATGTATATTAATGTGATGTATTATTGCATACCCTATGACTTGTGCAGTGGATGCCGATTCGGTTGTATACCTTGGGTATCAGTTGTATATGTGGTTTTATTATATGAGATGTATATTATTGGATTCAGTTGATGTATCCTTATGTTAGTTCTTTATAGTTGTTTTATTAGATTAGTTTTCTTAAGTAATTCTATGTCAAGGAACCCTCAAGATTTGTGACCTTTGTTGAGTTGTATCTATGTGGATGTCATTTGTCTCATTTTTTTGCTTCCACATTGTTATCATTATCATTTGTAAACATTTAACAAAAATATATCTTGTTAACTTAGTGTCATGTTTAGGTTAGTTCTCCTGGGTTCCCTAGAAGGGAATTACACCCCTAGAGTTAGAAGAGGGAGAAAATCTAATGATAAGAAGAACACAAATTAAAGAACCAGTGAGAGAAGAACCAAGCCAGAGAAGATCACTATTCAGAGTGAAATGCAAAATGATAGGTAAAGTGTGTAAAATCATCATAGACTCACGGTCAACTAAAAATATTGTGTCAGAGGAGGTAGTTAGCAAACTGAAAATGAAGAGGAATCCACATGGAAATCCATACAAGGTTTAGTTGGTTGAACAAAGGACAACATGTCCTTGTGAATGAACAAGCATGTGTGGACTTCTCTATTATAAGGTACAAGGATAAGGTACTATGTGATGTCCTACCTATGGATGCATGTCACCTCTTACTAGGAAAGCCATGGCAATTTGAGAGACAAGTCATGCATGATGGAGCCAAGAATGCATATTCTTTCAAGAAAGATGGTGTGAATTTCAAAACCCATTCACTACTAGAAGAAGGAGAAGTGAAACCCATGGGCCCTAATATTCTCTTGGTTAGTGAAAAAGAGTTCTTAGAAGCTCTAGAAGAAGGAGAGAGAGTAGGATATACTTTGTTTTTGAAGCCAAAGGAAGAAGATGTAGAGAAGATAGTAAAGAAGATAGAGATTCCTATAGAAGTGAAAGAATTGCTAAAGGAATGCAAAGACATTTTAAGTGATGGGAAACCAGCTAGCCTACCCCCTAAAAGAGATATTAGCCACCAAATAGACTTCATTCCTGAAGCCACCCTACCTAATAAAGCTGCTTATAAGATGACCCGTCAACAAAATGAGGAAATTTCCAAGCGAATCTAAGAACTCCTAAACCAAGGCCTCATTAGGAAAAGTATAAGCCCATGTGTTGTTCCCACTATCCTAGCACCCAAAAAGGAAGGAACTTGGAGGCTATGCACTGATTCTAGATCCATCAATAGAATCGCCATTAGGTATATATTCCCTATCCCAAGGATAGAAGACCTAATGGACTATTTAGGAGGGGAAAAGTACTTTAGTAAGATTGACCTAAAGAGTGGTTATTATCAAATTAGGGTCAATGAGGGAGATGAATGGAAGACTGCCTCAAAAACCACAAAAGGTTTATATCAATGGCTTGTAATTCCATTTGGGATATCAAATGCCCCATCCACATTCATGAGGCTTATGAACAAAGTTATTAAAGACTACATTGGTAATTTTTTTGTATGATATTTGGATGATATCCTAATCTTTAGTAGGACTAAAGAAGAACATTTAAGGCATCTACAAATTGTGCTTAAGAGACTGCATGAAGAAAAGCTAATGATCAATCTGGATAAGTGTGAGTTCTCAAAGCAAGAGCTAGTGTATCTTGGTTTTGTTTTGTCTCAAGGAAATCTTAAGATGGATCCAAGCAAGGTAGGTCATCATCAACTGGCCTACCCCCAAAACTGCAACAAAGGTGAGAAGCTTTCATGGCTTAGCTCAATACTATAGGAAAAATCATTAAGCAGTTTAGTGCTATCTGTGCTCCCATGTTAGATACCATAAAAGGTGGGATGAAAATCAAGTTTGTGTTGAATGAAAAAGATAACCAAGGATTCGAATTGTTCAAGAAAAAGATAGCCACTCAACCTATCTTAACACTACCAAGTTTTGAGATACTTTTAACAGTTGAGTGTGATGCTAGCAATGTTGCTATAGGGGCTGTTTTGATCCAAGAAGGAAGGCCAGTGGCTTTTCATAGTGAGAATCTTAGTGATGCAAAGAGGAATTACTCTTCCTATGACTTAGAGATGTGTTCTCTAGTCCAAGCACTAAGGAAATGGAGGCAGTATTTTCTTCCTAAAGAATTTGTGGTGTATTCAGACAACCTAGCACTTAGTTTTTTGAACTCCCAAGACAAGCTCAGTCACAAACACATGAAATGGGTGGAGTACTTGCAGGATTACACCTTCAAAATCAAGCATAAGAGGGGACTACAGAAAAAAGTAGCTGATGCACTTAGTAGGAGACTTTTGAAAATACAAGAAGTGCGATTGTAGAGCATAGGCATTGAAAGTTTTAAAGACTTATATGTGGAGGATGAAGACTTTGCAGAGATATATAAGGTATATAAAGAACATAAGAATCATTTCCATGGTGATTTTTTTTAATATATAATTCAGAGTGACTTGTTGTTTAAGGTAAGTCAGTTATGTGTCCCTAGGGGATCAATTAGGGAAAATCTAATTCAAGAAAAGCATAATGGGGCACTTAGTGGTCACTTTAGAGTCAATAATACTCAAGAGTCAGTGGAGAGGTTTCATTTTTGGCCAAGAATGATTCTACATATCAAAAAGTATGTGGAGTATTGTGTAGTGTATCAAAACTCCAAGGGCACATCCTCCAATGCAAGACTTTATCAACCTCTTCCCATTCCAAGTAGACCTTGGGAATGCCTGAGCATGGACTTTGTGGTAGGATTACCAAGGAAAAGACAAGGATTTCATAGTATATATGTTAGTAGACAGATTTGGAAAAATGGCACATTTTTTCCCTTGCAAGACTATTTGTGATGCTTTTCATATTGCACATCTTTTCTTCAAGGAGGTGGTGAGAATCCATGGGTTACCATTGAGCATAATTTCAGATAGAGACTCCAAATTCATGAGTCACTTTTGGAAGTGTGTGTAAGAAAATACACCTTCATGAGATTAGGAATGAAAGCAACAATTCTATGGAAAGATAAACGAATTAATCTAAGAATTGAAACTAGCAAACTATATCATCTCATGGTTCTCTATCCAAGCTTTGTTAAGAGAGCTCTCAGGCTTAATCTCTCTTAAGGACAATCCTAGAATGAGATATATATGAATTTCAATGCTCAAATCTAGCTAGAATGCTTAAAATGATTAGAAATGCTCCAAGATCATGAAACAAAATTAGCAAATGCTCCTAAACATGATACTAAATGATAATGCAAATGCTAAAACTCTCTCAAATCTCTCAAATTCTCCTCAATATGCTCTCAGTATTGCTATCAATATGCCTATAATAAGGATACGTTGGCTCTTGAAATCTTGGATCCAAATACAAAGGAAATTGCTTGTATTTATAGCATTTTCCAAGGGTAGGGGGTAGAGTGAGTTGATCATGATCAAAGCTTGGTTAAGTCAAAATCTTTGAGGCATT
>MU225713.1:78416-98992 GCA_018584345.1 Thuja plicata | reverse complement strand
GATCCCTTTTGATTTGATTTATACAATTGAAAAATCAATTGCATTATTTGATTAATCCCTTTAGGCTTGAATTTAATTAATTGATTTCATGATTTAATTGATCTTTTAAATTGATTTGAAATTTGTCTATTTGATTTGCCTTGATTTAATGTCCATTTGATGATATTTTGAAGCATTTGGCTGAGATTTATAATTTTGAATATTTGAGATACACTTGGTAAATTTTAGGTGTCTACAGGAAGACACTATGGAAAAAATTGGGAACCAATCTATCCTTTGGGTCTACATATCACCCTCAAATAGATGGTCAAACTAAGGTAGTGAATATAAGTCTAGGGAACCTATTGAGGTGTCTCACTAAGGAGTATGGTCAAGCTTGGGACCAACTTTTGGGACAAGCAAAATATGCTTACAATGATACAATCTACATGACAACTAGAAGGATTCCATTATAAATTCTTTATGGATTACATCCTAGAGGGATATTTGAACTCAAAGAATTAAAGGATGGAGCCAAAGGCAGTGGCTATGCAAAAGAATTTTCACACTCCATGAAATAAGTACATGAATCAATGAGAAAGACATTGATAAAGAACACTGCAAAGATAAAGCAGAAGGTGGATGAAACAAAGAAGGATGTACAATTCCATGTGGGGGATCTTGTAATGGTCTATTTGAACAAGGCATGGTTGTAGAAGGGAGTACCAAACAAGCTATAAATGAGGATATTAGGACCTTGCACTATTTTGGCCAAATATGGAAATAATACTTACGATGTTGAACTTCCAGAAGATATTGGATTGTCTTCGGTCTTCAATGTTGTAGATATGGTCCTTTAAAAGGGGCCTACTCCTAGTCCTAATCAGAGTCCTACTGAATTAATCCAAGAAGTGGAGGAGCTGGAATTAACCCCTACACCATCAAAGAAAGTAGAAAAGGTACTTGATTCAAGGGTCTACAAATAGACAAGACAAAAGAATTACAAAGAGAATCTAGTGAAGTGGCATGGCCAAGGAGATGCAGAGGCTACTTGGATCAAAGAAATAGAGTTTAAGAAGTTGGGGATTCACTCCAACTTGCTCAATCCAAGGGTGGATTGAAATCTTTTTTTGGGGGGGAGAATGGTGCAAGAGCACCAAGGCTAACTCCTAGTTTCATGTTTTGGTTGTGGCTTGTATTAACCCTATCCAAGTCAAGATTATTTTCTTAGGCCTTAGAAGGTCTTGTGAGTATGTACCTAGATGGATTAGACTAGGGTCAATCCACTCTAGTTTGTTTTGGTTAAGTTAGTGTTTAGTGCTTTAGTAAGCCTAAAAGTGGGAATTTGGGTCTAAAAGCCTATAAGGCTTAGGAAAGATTGGAATTAAGCCTAAAATGGCCTACATGGTGTTTCTACATAATTTCCTATAGGTTAGAGTTCATTGAATTATGTTAGAGGAAATATTGTAAAAGTTGTTAAAATGTTGTCATCACAATATTTGCAACTTTGTAAAGTTGCATGACAACATTGTCAAGAAATGATTCCTTTCGATGTTTGAGGATGTGTAGTTATTTTAACCACCTAAAAACATGGGTAAAAAATATTAAAACATGAGGAGGCCCATATCCCAAGGTGAGATGATGTGGAGAATAAATTCAAATTGTTTGAAGTTGCTATGTTACTGTGTTCTTATGCACTGTTACTGTTCTTTGATTGTTAGTGTTCCTAGATGGGATGAATCCCTCATTCTCAAGTTGGATTCTTGTATCTAGGGTAGTTAGAGTGAATTTTTATTTGGTGTGAAGTTTTGTGGTGTTAATTAGTGCATTTTTGTAAATTCTTTTCTTAGTTAGCAGTTGTTGGTGTTGTCAAGATAGATTTGAGGAAAATGGCTCCCCCATAGAACCCAACCATGAACTTCATCAAAGCCTTAAGGGATACGGTAGGGGAGCCCTTGTATATTTTAAATAGCAATGGAGGAGATCTAAGAATAATTTTATTTATTTTTAATGACAAGCCCTAGGCGAGTCCAGTGCATCTAGTTAGGTGCTTGTCAGTGAACTAATGGTGTTTGAATGTAGGGATATGATTTGCAGAGTGAAGACAAGAATTTTTTTGTAATAATTTAGGTTATACATACACCTCCTTAGAAGCTTAGGCTTTTCCCAATCCATTTGGGTACATTTTCAAGCAGAAATCATTAGACTGAACAAGAATAGCCCAATTAGCCCTAGTTGCCCTTAATTATAGGAATCAACTAAATAGAGACCTTGGAACCCTAAGACCACCAAAATATATCATGTCTTGGAAAAGGGTATCTGAATATCATTACTTTTTTTGGGGTTGTTTGGGAAAGTTTTGAAAGAAGTGGGGAAAACTAGTCAATTAGGGCTAGAAGGAGTATTGGGCCTAAAAGGCAAGATTTTATAAGAGTCTTCAAATCATTTGTAAAATCCTTGATACCCTATTCTAATGGGATAAAATGAAGTTCAAGAAGTTATATAAGAATGGATTATATCTGCTTCAAACACTTTCTAAGGAGAGGAGTTAAGAAGGCACTTGGAGTCATCTAAGAAGGAGCAAAGAAGAGAAGTAAAACTTATTGATAGTTACCCCTAGTGAAGAAAAATGGATGTCATCTCTTAGAGAAGTGTTGAAGAGGTCCTAAACTAGCTGAGGACTTGGAAGATCCTATAAGAAAGAATAGGGTCTTGGGAAAACTAGGAATAGTTAGGGTCCTAGTGGGCTTGTGCAAGCACACTTGGGAGTTTCTATCAGAGGGATACTCGTGAAGAAGTAATTTCTACTTCAATTGGTAATACTGCCTCTTTTCCATAGACAAGATAAAATGGTGTGGCTCCTATTGGTGCTCTTATTCTTGTTCTGTAAGTCCATAGTGTTGGATTTAATTTTTCTGTGTAGGATTTTTAGAATGTTCTTGTTTGAAGCCTCAACTTGTCCATTACCTTGAGGATAAAAGATTGAAGAGAAATTTTAAGTAATGTGAAACTATGTACAAAGGTCCTCTATGTCTTGGTTTTTGAACTACCCCCATTGTCTATTACAATAGATGAGGGTATCTTGTACCTACAGATGATGTAGTTCAAGATGAACATAGAAACTTGTTCTCCAGTGGATTTGATTAGAGGCACTTCTTTGACCCACTTTGTAAAATAATCAGTAGTCATGATGATTTATTTGTGTCCACTTGAATATTTGGGACAAATTTGTCCAACAAGATCAAAGGACCATTGTTGAAATGAACAATATGTGATAAGTAGTATGAGCTCCCTGGCTAGAGCATGGATAAGATTTCCTTGTGTTTGACATTTTTGACATTTTTTGGCATATTGAACTGCATCTTTCTCCATTGTAGGCCAATAGTATCCAACCCTTAGGAGTTTCTTATCTAATGAAAAACCTTTCGAGTGAGATCCACACACACCTTCATGGACCTCTTTTAATGCTTGATTAGAATCTTCTTTTTCTAAACACCTAAGTAGTGTGCCATCAAGACCTCATCTATATAAGTTAGTAGTGATGAGTACATAATGTGATGTTGTCCTAATTAAGGCTCATTTTTCATTTCTAGATAGGCCATTAGGTAAGGTTTGATCTATAAGATAGGAATTTATAATGGTTTTGAATATTTAGGATGAAAATAACTTGGGATTCAGGTGTATCAAATGCAGGAAAGGATATTTCTTTCACCAAGAATTCATAGCGGAATTGATGTTCCTCTAGTTGTAACATGGATGCTAGCATTTCTATTGTGTCTGCAACTCTATTTTTTGTTCTTGAAATTTGTTGAAATGTGATTAACACAAAGTACTTATTCAAATCCTCGATCATCTTCTTATAGGGCGTCAACTTCTCATCTTTTTTTTGGTATTCTCCATTTACTTAATTGATAATGATTTGAGAATCACCATATAGATGTAACTCTCTGATTTTCCATTCCATGGGTAGCTTGAGACTGTTTACCAATGCTTCATATTCTGAGATATTTTTGGTGCATGGAAAAATCATTTTTTATGCCTTTGGTAGCTTGTAACCTTGAGTGATAAAAAATGCCCCTTCTTTGGATCCTTGCTGTGTGAAAGAACTATCAAAATACATTTTCCATGGATATTATGTTAAGTGCATTATTGTCTCATCTAGAAATTCTATTATAAATGGAGTTGATATCCTTTATGTCGACATACTCTATATCAAATTCACTAAGTCTCAAAACCCATTTTTCTATCCTTCCTAATAATGTTGTCTTTCTTAGGAGGTACTTAAGAGGGTCAATCTTTGCAATGAGTTTCACTGTGTGTGAGAGAATGTGGTGTCTTAGCTTTTGAGATACAAAAACAACTGCTAGAAAAGCCTTTTTAATTATACTATAGTTGATTTCATAAGATACTAATATCCTGCTGATATAATAAATTGCTCTTTCTTTCTTGGTATCATCCTCTTGTGGTAGAAATACTCCAAGTTATGTAGTCGTAGCTTAAATATAGAGCAACAATGCCTTACCATTAATAGGCACCATTAAGATAGGAGGATTAGCCAAATAATATTTTAATTCCTTGACGTTATTTTTAGAGTGTTCATCCCATTTGAAAGGCACTCCTTTATGTAACAATTTCGTGAAAGGTTATACTCTATCTACTAGTTGAGACATGAATCTTCTGATTGACTAGAGTCTTTCTTAGAGAGTCCTCATTCAACTTATATTACTAAGAGGTGGCATATCCATGATTGCTTTTAGTTTTTCTGCGTCTACCTCAATTCCTTTGGCTGATACAATGAATACTAGGAGCTTTGTTTCATTCTATCTATTATATTTCTCAAGTCTTTAATGTGATTTGTTCTAATCTTTGACTTGGCTAAGGTATATGCATCCACATAGTCCTCCATGTTCTTATGTATCATGTTGTGGAAGATTGTCATCATATCTCGTTGATATGTAGCTCTAGCATTCTTTAGCCCAAAGGGTATGACGTTCCAGCAAAATATTCCACATGCACATGTAAATGTTGTCTTTTATTGGTCTTCAAGGGTGATTTTTATTTGGTTGTATCCAGAAAATCTATCCATGAGTGAATAGATTTCATATTATGCCATGAGTTCTATGATCATATCAATGTTTGGTAGCGGGAAATCATCTTTAGGACAAGCTTTGTTTAAATCCCTGAAGTCTATACAAATTATGATAGACTTGTCTACTTTAGACACTAGGACTATATTATAAATCCATCCTGTATAAGCAATGACCCTTATAAATCTAGCTTTTAATAATTTTTTTGGCTCCTCTTTTACCAACAATGCTACATGTGGGTGCATTTTTCTTAATTTTTGTTTGACGGGCTTTATCCCAGGAGCTATAGATAAGTGATGCATTATTAATTTAGGATCTAATCCAGGCATATTAATATAAGACCCTCTTGAAGGAACCCTTTGAATTGTGCATTTTCTTCCTCTAATAGAGATTGTGCAAGATGGACAAATCGAGGAACTTCCATCATTCCTAGATTAACTAGTAGTGTTGGTTATATGAGGACTAAAGATCATTCTTGAAAGTTCTTAGGGAGGATATCAAGAATCTCATCTTTTGGTGCCTTTGACAGGTTTTCACCATCAGATACGTCTTTTAATTTTACCTTTTTAGAATCTAATACTACCACAACGTGGTTTTCACCATCAGTTCTTTTCTTCTTTTTACTTTTCAATTTTTTATTAAGAAAATTAATATCCTCCTCTATCATGTTCACACTCCTTGCATTGGTGGAATAAGGATAGGGTTCACAAGCATTTAGATAGTAGGCTAAAGTGTATTCATTGGGAAAGTTCATTATAGGAGTATGTTATGAGTCTATCCAATCAATCAGCTAAAGATTTACCAAGGATAGTGATTCAGAGGATTCTAAGGACAACACCATGTTAGTTTCAAGACTAGTAACTGATAAGACAAGTTCTAATAAGTTAGCTTCTATAGTGTTTAGATCATTAAGAGTCAGATTTTCATTATTATAGTAATCATTAGTGTTATGCAAACCTAACTCTAGCGACCTATCATTTGAGATTTCTCCTTCTTCTCTCTCTCTCTCTTGTTCTATAAAATATTTCTAATATTCTTTGGTACTCCTCTTTTCCTATTAAGATGCTTGTGTATGCATTAATTATACTAGGCATCACCACCAAATCTAATTTTGTGACAACATTTGTATCATGGGTAGTATCATAATTCTCTACCCTTTCCAGTAAAGGTGCAAATTTATGGATTACATCTACCTCAATATCCATGGTAGCATTATACGTTTGATCCCATTCATAGTCATGTGAGTCTTTCATATTGTCATCAAATCAATTTAGAAATTCAGCAATAATGATCTGGTGTACCCTATCGGTCTTTTTGAATCAAAGTGTGGTAGATCCAGAACATGTGAAATTGTCACCAATTTCCCCTAGTTATGATGTATATCTTGTTGTTGTCTTATAGAAGATAACTCTTGAAGAGTGTTTGAACTACTTACTTCTTGCCTTATTACTTCTTCTTCTTGTTCTTGAGGTTCTTCTTCATGGTATTCCCCTTCTTGCTGAGCCCCTAGAAAATCTTCTTCTTCCTCATGTACTTCTTGGACATTGGTTTGTGACAACAAAGGAACATGGGGTTCTAGTTGTCTCCAAAATTAGGTACATATCATTCTCCTTGGTATTATAGGTTCTCAGTACCTATATTTAGTAATCTTTCATATGTCTAGGGTATGATTTTAGCTTCTTCTTCATCTTCATCACTTCCTTTATCAAAGATTGGACCATCTCTTGAGGTAGGATGTTCTGATTTTTAATGAAACCTAATCTTGTCTTGTCCTTAGTGTCCCTGAATTCCATATGAATTGGATCAATGATTCCTTTGCCTTTATCTCCTAAAGGTCCTTTCCCTTTGTATCCCATTTGTTTGAGAAGATCATTATGTTTTCCATATTTTTTGGGAGATATATCAACATGTTTCACTTCATTTTCTCATTTTTCCCCTTTATAGAGCCATGCCAAGACTGATTTTTCTTCTTCTTTCAAGGTTGTGCCTCTAACCATGTTAATGGGTCCATGAATAAATTTTCCTTTTGAGGTAGAAGGTTCAAATTATGGGAAGGGTCTCCCATATGATCTTGGACATACGGGAATGTTAGCCAATGATAGCGTTATATCTAATTTGTTTTCCCCCATGCTAGTTTCTTCAAGTTTTAACACCTTTCCAAAGCTTCTCATCACCATGTCTTTATAGGTTTCTACAGGGAACTCTTTTGAAACTTCCTTGTTGTGAGGAACCATACTATCTACCTTGATGTTGTTACAAGTGTAGCTTGAATATGTAGGAATTGTTACATCTACTCCATTGTATGGGAATTTGATACATTGGTGGTAAGTAGATGGCACCACTTGCATTTAGTGTATCTAAGGTCTCCGTAGTAATATGTTATAGGCCAATGGTAGATCAAGAACTTGAAAAATCACATCTCATTCTATTGGTCTGATTCTTATTGGTAAAACAACTAGTCCTTTGGATGACCTTTCTTCCTCATCATAGGCCTTGACGGTTACCTTACTTCTTGAATCATTTATGTGCTCTGAAAGACCCAATCCTTTGAACAGATTAAGAGTACATATATTCAAACCCACGCCTCCATCTATCAATACACATTTTACATAGTGTTTTTGGATCAAAACTTCAATGTGTAGAGGCTGATTATGGGGATGAGTCAAAGATTTACCATCCTCTTCTAAAAAAGAGAGGTAATGTGGAGCTGATATGTGATTAACCATTTCTTGGAATTTGTCTACATCAATGTCCTTTGGAACATTAACTGAATGTAGGGCTTGTTCAAGAACTTCCCTATGCATTGAAGAGATTTTTAGCAACTTAAATATAGAGATCTAAGTCGAGGATCTTTGCAATTGGTCCACCAAGTTATAGTTAGTAGATGTTATGGTAACCATTTTTCTTGACGTTGCTGATTTTGGAATAGTGACAATAGATGGTTTGGATGATTTTTTTTATTTAAATGAGGAATTAATCCCTTTTATTGTAGTTAATGCTTGGCTTCGTGTTACGACATTTGAGTGTGCTGACTTGTCCTTGATACCTTTGATAGTGATCACATTGATTGATTCATTTTTTATGTCCAACATATTGATCACATTATTGTTATGAGAATAGGTGTAGTTGACTTCATTTCATTTTTCCTTAGAGGCTTCTCCTTTTCATAGTTAGGAAATGGTATATTATAAGCCATGTGATCTTCATTAGATGTGTGCCCTTCCACTTTGATTTTTCCTCCATTGATGAGATCTTGTATAACGTGCTTGAGTTTGACACAATCATTGGTCTTGTGTCCTTTGTTTTTATGGAGCTCATAATAGGTATTATCATTCCACCATCTTGGTTTTACTTCTAGTTCCCAAGGTTTTGACTCTGATAAAGTAATGATTTTGATTTCCAAAAGAGTTTTCAAAACCGTCTCAAGAGGTTCGCTCAATGGAGTAAATGTCCTTTGTGGTCTAGACTCACATGTCTTATTCTTGTTGGTATCATTATTTTCTTGTGGTATTGTTGTTGTTGCCTTAGCTTCTCTTCTTGCTTGTAGGTTGTTTGTAAGATTAAACATAGCTGGTTTAACATTCATATTTGAAGCTTCCACCACTCCATCATTAACAAAAATTGTGTTCTTGTTCCACCATTTACATTTGTTGTTATAGTTGTTAATGGATTTGTTGTCATTAGAAAGTGTGATTTCTCCTTTTTTGACCATCACCTCTTCAGCACGAATAGCATTCTTAATCATTTTGTCAAAATTAGGAGAATCTTGCATTTGTAGGACATAGTTCATTTTAGGTACTAAGTTATTTATGAAGATCTCAATATTTTCCAATTCAAGTATTTGTCTTGAGTACCTTGCAAATATTTTCCTCCATCGTTGCAACAAATATGTGACAGATTCACCTATTCATTGTTTGGTATTACAAAGATCCATCATGGTAATATTGTGTTGTATTTTATAGGAGTATTGTTGGAAAAATCTTTGAATCAACTCCTCAAATGTTTGTATACTAGGTGTGAGTTTGGAAAACCATTTCATGGCTCATCCTCCTAAACTTGCCAGAAATAGTCTCATGAAGTATGTTGGCTCATGCATAAACTTGGTACTCAATGTGCAAAATTCTTACATGATCATGAGGATCTATTTCTCCCATGTATTTTTCATACTCTGGTCTTGTCGTGTTTGGTGGAAAAGGCACCATTTGCAAGTTCTTACTGAATGGGAGTGAACATATGTGTTCCAATGAGTATTTCTTGGTCGGTTTACTCTTCTCTTTCTTAAATTTTGTGAGCTTCATTTGTATTTGATATATTTGTTTAGAGATTATTGATATAGATTTTTGTATCTCTTCAGCCTTCAATCGTTCGACATCATAATCTTTAGGAATTTTAACCCCAAGAGAAGCTAGGTGGAGAAAATATTTTTCTTTGTCTTCTTTAATGATTTTCTCGAAGGTATTTTGAAATTTCCTAATTTGTTTGAGTTTAGTGCATTCTTCTTCCAATATTTCTTAATCACTATCTGAGTCAAACAAAGTACGGTCATGATTTATTTCTTCTTGACTTTCTCATTCATCTTGGTTATATTCATCAAAGGCATCACTCCATTCTCTATTAGGTACATCCATGCTTGGTTATTCTTGATCAAAAAGAGGGTTTGTTCGAGATGTCTCTCCTTGTTGAAATTTGAGGAATCTTAAAGGTCTTTCTGAATCATCAATGAGATATTGTTTGCTTCTTGTCTTAACCATGAAAGAAGGATATCAATATCATCAAAAGTGTTCCAATAGTGCCAAAATGAATTTTAGAATTGTCCAAATGTGTTTGTCCAAGTTTTGGTGAATGTGAGTTTGATGTTTAAAGTGATTGAATCCAGTGTTAGAGGGTTAGAATATACTGATAGTGAGCTAAGAATCAAGAAAAATTGTTTAGTAAAGTGACAACAAAATTTGGGATCAGTTCCGACAACCCTAAAGAACATGCAAGGTACATTTCAATTTGATTGAGAAATAGTGTCACATGGACCAACAAGAACAACAGGTTTTGATTGACAATTAAAAAGGTATCTAAAACTACCAAGTTTCTGATTCTGACACATGTGCAAGTACCCTCTATCCTAGATGTGACTGACGGGGTGCGATCCTAGATTTTTGGGATGCAAGTATGTTATTCCTAAATGTGATCTTGTTCACTAGATGCAATCCAACATTGACCAAAATTGATTTTGTTTAAAAGATGCGACTCTATTTTGACCAAATGTGATCAAGGATCCCTAAATGCGACCTTCTGATGGACTTTTGAAATTTTTCCACTTTGTTTGGAAAGACGTGAAAATTTGTTTGATTCCAATGTCTATCTAATGAATTCTAGAGTGTCTGAAGTAGTGCAAAATGTCTGTGACTATCAAAATATTGAGTTGTTTGAGGGGTTTTATCTTGTTATTGCAATTTTGATACATCAAGCATGTTTATTAAGAACCAAACACACATATTCCCTAAACCACTAGCGTAGCATGAAAATATTTGCTCATAGACTCAGGTACATACTCAAATGCTAATCAGAATATGGCCATCACCAAGCACACAATGGCTCCAGTCATAATATCATATTATTCGACTCCAAATGCAAGTGAGGGCATGAAATAATGAGCATATTAGGGAGGTTACTATCCTCCTTGCACAAATATGATCACCTTTTAGGGGTGAATAATATGGTCATTACTAAAAAGTGTCTATTTTGGGCATCCATTCACAACCGTCCCCCATAGAATTGCACAAGGTAAAACTAAGGTGTCTATTCCGTCCATCCATTCAGACAAGGAAGCCCAAGGACAGAAAAGATATCATAAAAAGCCTTTGTAATATCTAAAAATCAATGAAAGATTACAAACTAAAGAAATCAAAGGGCAAAAAGAATGCCACGGATAATTTCCAAGTTAGGAAAACTCTTCGAGCTTTAAATCTCTCAAAACTAATATATATACTCCCTAGAATGCAGGCTTGGAGTCCCCAAAAATGATTAGGGTTATATTATAATATGTTTTCTTTGAATAACTGAAACCCTAACTATCCAATCCGTCAGAAGAAATTTGGAATCATCTACTAAAGATCAGAGCTATCTTTGAAAAGTAGCTTTCCATAAATGAAAATCTTTGGAAAAGGTCGATGGATCTGATATGAAAGAAGACCAGTAAAAAATACATAGAATGAGGTCTTAATTAGGAAACCAATCTTGGGTCAAATCGATCATACTGTTTGCAGAGAATAATTCTAGAAATTAGATTGCCCCTTCAGAAAAGCTGACTCAACCCCTTACTCCTCCTGAAGGGTCACCCCTTATCCATCTAATCCTCTAACAGTCGGCTCTGCCATGACTATTAAAATCTGATCTGCAAGGATATTTTGAATTTTTAAATATTTGTATGACAAGTCATAGCTGGTGCGGGTACCTGCATCGACGGCTCAGATCAAAATCTTATTTTACTTTGAAATGTAGCCATAGATGACTTACTCTACTTGGGCCTCGTATTATAATCCTAGGTCACCTTTCCTTCCTTATCCCTGAATCTCCCAACTATTCCCTTTAACCTTAGTTATATCACAAGACTCGGTGATAATACAGTCTCGCAATCTCCTTATCTTTTTACTAACTCTGTATCCTTTCGGAGACCCAGTGATAAAGGTGATATTATAGTCGCAAAACAAAATGGAATATCCTGTCGCGGTTATGAGACTTGGAGACTAAAGGAGTGTGAAGCACGGGCCCATCAAGACAAGCATTCCCCAGTCATTTGTTTACTATTGCCTTGTCACCACTATCGTCCATATCAGCACTTAACTTAACTCAACCTGTTTTTAACCAAAAAGAAACTGGAGACTTGATGACTGGGAAAAATCAGAGTCTCATAAAGGATTCTTACCCCTGCAGTTAATCACGAGACCTCCTGATTGAAAGGACTTTTAACCTTATCCTGCTTTTACTCAAGCTACATTCGCGGGTTAAGAAAACACTTAGTCACAGTACCTCGTGATACATTTAACCTTGGTTTATATTGGGAGACTATGTGACTAAAGGGAAATCTTGGGGTCACCAGGTAAAATAGAATATGTCTTCTTCCTCATGCGACTTGGAGACAAAGGTAATGCTAAAAGAACACATGGATCTTTTAAGAACTTAAGTGACCTGAAAAGGTAATGAGGAAAATAGAGTGAGAAATGACTAAGCTAGGGTTACCATGAAACACTTAGGATTTCATATTTAGGTTATTTACATGGTAAATGGAAGAATAGGGGACTGAAAAGATATGTATAGGACATGACCAAAACTAGAAACCCAGAGTCTTTTATAGACTAGGCTCAACCCTCGTGGGAGCCTCATTTCACTCCACCTCTAGCCAATTTTACCAGATGAGGAAAATTTGGGTAACATTCTTGGAAATTTCTATGGGATGTCTACCTGCTAGACATTGAGAACCAGTAGCCTTTGAAACATTCGATTGGGCATGGAGTCATTTTCTGTGAACAAAAAATTTCCTCTGACAGAGAAAAAAAACTTATGTGCACGGGCACTTCTTGAAAAGTTGAGAAGCTAGACTAGAAAGCTTTGAAAGAAAGCAAGAAATATAATCTACCCTAGGCTAACCAGTGGAACCAACTTGGTTAAACAAAACCATTTACTAGACTGCTAAAGTAGCTTCCTTTTCTGAATAAAACATTTTGCAGTACATACATAAGGACAATTACAAGTGTATGAGGCATGTATAGATTTGTCAAACAATAAAAAATTTCCTCTACAAAAGTGAGATCAGATTCACTTACCTCAATCTGATCATGTAATGGTACCTCAACAAACTCCATTTGGGCTAGGTGTCTGATAGGGAAACCCCTTGAGATTCTGAAGGTAGAAACCCTTTCGTTGGCATCCTCCCTCTTTTCATGGTTGTCTTCTTTTACTATGGAAAGCCATGTCATCTCCTCATTAATGGTCAAAAGGTTGTCATCTCCTTCCTTTAAACCAGCCAAAAGCTCATCAAAGCTATCAAGATCCTAAGGATTTGAGATTAGCTCCAAATTTTTCTTAGGTGACTAATCCTTTGAAGGGGACTAATCTGAAAATGGATCTTCTGTAGCAGACACACAACTCTAAACTCCTACTATAGGGAGTAAGGATTCATCATTTATCGCTTCACAAAAAATCCCTGTGATCTATGAAAAATCACACTCTTCCAAGCCTTACTGATGTTCTCCTCTCATTGCTATAAAATTGCAGGGGTAGTTATGGAGATAACTTCATCATCCTACTCAATAAAATTAGGCAGCTCATCCAACAAGGTGATATCTTCCTCATTAGCAAAGATGGGCAGCCCCTCTAATAGTTTCACCAAGGTATCAGCTTGAATATCAATTCCCATATTCTCAACCTTCTCTCCAAGTTCATCACAGTCCCTACTGAGCTCTGAAGTCTTTGACCTCATCTACTCTGCATCATCACAAAGAAGCCCATTAGCCACAAGCTCTTGCCCTAATACTAAGCTAGTATCCTTGCAAAGGCTTGGCATTTGACAACCAGGAGGTAGAGATGGCCATTTCCATATAGGTTCATCACCCTGAGAGACAATAAAGGCCTCTTGGGGTGGATCATTTCTTTGGGAAAACTGCCCTTATTGATTAGTGGACTATTCCATTGTCACAGTTACCTAAGAGGAGTCTTTGCCTTTAAACTTGGAATATGTAGTTGGAGGGTTTTGAGGGAAGACATGGAAGGCATCTTTTCTCTGACTCTTGGTAAGTCAAAGCCTACAACACTTTGGTGTTGTTTCACCATTGTTGCAACCGCTTCTCTCGGCTGCTAATGTTCCAGAGGTGGCTGCAAGTGCTCTGTTGTCTTTTGTGCTTTAAGAAGGTCCTTGAAGCTTGAAAGTTGATGCCTTGCAGGTTCCTCATGTGTAGGCTGTGGGAGAAAATGGTACCTCCAATCTAGAATCTTAGGCCCAAGGGCTTCCCTTTCATCAATTTGAGCCTTGGATTTTGCTAAAATAACTTCAACTTGACAACTGAGCTTGTCTCCAAATTTTTGTCCATGAAGCATCCCAATCCCAGGGATACATGTTTGCAAGGTGATTTCTTCATGGTGGGGGGTAAACCCTTGGAAACTTCCATTATTTTCCATAACTTTCTCCTCATAGGCTTGAGTTTCCATATCTTGCTGCAAATTCTTTATCTCAAATATTGCTTGATCATGTCAAGCACTTTAGCTTTGATCTTTCCTTGTTCTCTCATAACTTCTGAGATATGAGGCTGCTTTCTAATGGGCTAAAAAGGGTGGGGGTGGGAGGTAAGCATGGTGGGCGAGCTTCCTATGCATCAACATCTCTTTTTGTGCCTTTATTGCCCATGGGTTTTCTCTTTGGAGGGCTTGCTCATAATCTCTAACAAGAGCATAATCATCTGGGGCATGTTGGATATATTGATGGCCTTGCATAGTATGGAAGCTTGGGGTAAAAATAGGCCTTGGAGGGCTTTGGTATGGATGATGACTAGACCATAGCATATTATTATTATAATAAGAAGGAGAGTGACCTAGCTTCTCATAACAGCCTGACATGTCTACTTATAGTTAGCTGGAATTTTGAAAAGGTGTAGAAATAAACTTGGAACATACCAACACTTTGATCTTTGAAACCAGTAGACCTATGGAGTCACCAGATATGTAGTAAAATGACCTCTTCTACGTCTGAATCATGTCATCAGCATATCATTGATAGCATGACTTGCAAAATAAAATTCTTTATGGAGTCCCACCGGGCGTGCCAGAACTGTTAGACACCTAGATTTGCACCCTTCACCCAATCTCTCATAGTCTTGGTAATATAGTGTAAAATGGGAATCATCTAAAGGTTATGAGACCCTTTTCTAACTGAGATGATACCTCCAGATTCTAGGCCGGTTCCTCTTGATATGTCACCCAAATTTTCTTCTTAACAGGAAAGTAAATTTTTGAGGGAAAAGGGATAGAAGGAACGCATGAAAGGAAAATGACTGAAAGAAGATTATCCTACTAGGTGATACATCAAAGGTGACCTAAATCACAATACATTGAATAATCTCATCATGAAAACCTTGGAACCAAAAGAACAAAACTTCCTAGATAGGTTTGCATAAGTATTTCATAGAGAGGCCCGAGACAAACAGAGGCTATTCAGGGAAAGAAGTGATTTCACAAACAATAGTGTATTTACTATAAGTAGACACAGACTATGACCTACAAACAGATATCCAATTTTGCAATTTGGCATAGGAATGAGACAAAATGACAGGGGACTGTAGAATATCCACAAACTCATCTAAATCAAATCAGCCATAGTAGTACACACTATTGCAAAAGAAAGAGGGATCAAAGACTCCAATGTTTCACTAGAAATCACTCAATATATTCTAATTTAGTAAGAGAGATTTAGACAAGGAAGCCCAGGGATAGAAAAGATGTCACAAAAAGCCTCTGTAATATCTAAAAATCAATGAAAGATTATAAACTAAAGAAATTAGAGGGAAAAAAGAATGCCACAGATAATTTCCAAGTCAGGAAAACTCTTCGAGCTTTAAATCTCTCAAAACTGATATATATACTCCCTAGCACGCACCCTTGGAGTCCCCAAAAATGATTAGGGTTACATTATAATATGTTTACTTTGAATAACTGAAACCCTAACTGTCCAATCCATCAGAAGAAATTTGGAAGGATCTACTGAAGATCAGACCTATCTTTGAAAAGTAGCTTGCCATAAATGAAAATATCTGGAAAAGGTCGATGGATCTTATATGAAAGAAGACCAGTTGAAAATATATGGAATGAGGTCTTAATTAGGAAATAGATCTTGGGTCAAATTGATCATACTATTTGTAGAGAATAATGCCAGAAATTAGATTGCCCCTTCAGAAAAGATGACTCAACCCCTTAATCCTCCTGAAGGGTCGCCCCTTATCCATCTAATCCTCTGCCAGTCAGCTCTGCCATAACTATTAAAATCTGATTTGCAAGGATATTTTGAACTTTTCAATATTTGTATGACAATGGTCATAGCTGGTGCGGGTACGTGCATCAACAGTTGAGATCAAAATCTGATTTTACTTTGAAACGTAGCCATAGATGACTTACTCTACCTGGGCCTCATATTATAATCCTGGGTCACCTTTCCTTCCTTATTTCTGAATCTCCCAACTATTCCCTTTAACCTTAGTTATATCACAAGACTTGATGACAATACAGTCTCGCAATCTCCTTATCTTTTTACTAACTCTACATCCTTTCGGAGACCCAGCGACAAAGGTGATATCATAGTCGCAAAACAAAATGGAATATCATGTCGCGGTTATGAGACTTGGAGACTGAAGGAGTGTGAAACATGGGCCCATCAAGACACGCATTCCTTGGTCATTTGTTTACTATTTCCTTGTCACCACTACTGCCCATATCAGAACTTAACTTAACTCAACATGTTTTAACCACGGAGAAACTAGAGACTTGACAACTGGGCAAACTCGGAGTCTCATAAAGGATTCTTACCCCTACAGTTAATCATGAGACCTCCCAACTGAAAGGAATTTTAACCTTATCCCACTTTTACTCAAGCTACATTCGCGGGTTAAGAAAACACTTAGTCACAGTACCTCATGATACTTTATTAACCTTGGTTTATATTGGGAGACTATGTGACTAAAGGTAAATCTTGGGGTCACCAAGTAAAATAGAATATGTCTTCTTCCTCATGTGACTTAGAGACAAAGGTAATGCTAAAAGCGCACATGGATCTTTTAAGAACTTAAGTGACCTAAAAAGGTAATGAGGAAAATAGAGTGAGAAATGGCCAAGCTAGGGTTACCATGAAACACTTAGGATTTCATATTTAGGTTTTTTACATGGTAAATGGCAGAATAGGGGACTGAAAAGATATGTAGAGGACATGACTAAAAATATAAACCTAGAGTCTTTTATAGGCTGGGATCAACCCTCGTGGGAGCCTCATTTTACTCCACCTATAGCCAATTTTACTAGATGAGGAAAATTTGGGTAACAGTTCCTAGAAAAGAAACTAACCAAGAAATTTGATCAATTGATATTTTCATTTTCCCCAATTTCTTTTCAAAACTTATTCTGAGGTTTGAGATTCTAATTTTCCAAAAGGAAAAGAGCATACTTCTCTACTCAGATTACAAATCAAAGAGAAGCTATATTAAGTTTCAAATTGAAAGATAAGTCTAGTTGATTTTTTGAAGGTAACCTACAAAACCACATGTTAGTAATTTGCTTTGTTTTTGCTCCATTTATTTGGCCAAGGAGATCTTTCACAGTGTTCAGCAAGAACTAGTTAGGCTTCCAATGGATCACATTTATAAAAAAAACACAAGGTTAGCTGATTAGTAAAGAAATAAATCAATTATGCAACAAAGCCAACCAGATGCAACCTAGAAAGTTACTAAATATGATGTTATTTATTAAATGTGATCCAAGAATTACTAAATATGATCAAAGATCCTAAAGGCTATCCTTTACCCCAAAGGCAGTCTTCTTTTTTCCAGATGCGAGCCTTTACTCGATGCGAGTCAGGATATCCAGGATGTGATTCCCAATTCACCGTATGCAATCCTCTTCTACTAAATGTGAGTGTGAATCAAAAAATAGAATAAAAAAGGTTAATGATTAGTTCAAAAATGGAAAAAAATTTGGAGCTTGACCCCGCGGTGGGTGCCATAAATGTGTGTTGATTATTGTACCTACAAGCAGCAACTCAAAACTTCAATATGTGATTATATCATTGGTTAGAATTATCAAATTTAATTGAAAATATAAGAAACCAAAGGAAATTGACATATTTCTTCCTATCTAGAAAGAGTATGATCTAAGCTATAAATTTGCCCTCAAATTATGCATAAGATTAGTGACACCTTCAATCCTAGAATGTAATATTTAAGTGAAATTCATACTATCTATCATGTAATTCAGGCTAAAATGATTCATTAAGCACAAATGAAAGAGTTGTCTAATTAGCTATGAATTCATGAACAACATAAGAGTGAAATTATAATTTTAAAAATTAGGACCTATTAAGCTCAAAATTCAATCCTTTTATGGAAGAAAATGAGGAATGGAAGGTTGAGATTGATTTGTGAGTAGAGGTGAGGATTTAATCTTTGGTGATCCATGTGAGTGATCATGTGAGCGAGCTCTCATTGGTCCATGGATTGACTTTTCATGTGCAAGTGATGAGTTGTATTTTGAGAGTTTTATTAATTCCCTTTAATTAATTACTTTAGCCAAGGATTTAATGCGATTGATTTGATTTAAATAGGCCAAGGTAATTAATGTGAGGTAGTGATTAAATCACTTTGATTTAAGAGATTATTTTAATTTTGAAAAATTGTGTCAATAATTGACTAGTTGGATTGACATAATTGAGGGTATGATAACATTTATGGAAAATAGGGTCTATGGTTAGAGTAGACCAAATTAGGGTGATTACATTACCCAGGGGGTTTCTTAAAGTTATCCCTGGCATTGAGAACTAATATGCCCCATTTCAAAAAATATTCATCTAAAGGGTAACCCTTCAAAATCCAAAGGCTGCACCCAACAACATTTTAAATTTTTAGTAGAGATCTATGTTGGTAGTTCATTAGTCACATCCATCTCAACCAAAATCTGAGAAAAGTTAAAGTGTAGAAGGTTTAACTAGCCCTCATCCAAAATCAAGAAAATTCTTAAGGCATTCCCTATAGCCTCAGAGAAAGATTCAAAGCAAAAGTGTAAAGCAAGGTTAGGGAGTTTCACCCACAAAGAAACTTTTTCAAAGGCTTTCCTTGCTGGGTTGATTGTTGGGTGACATGGTTTCAACATCATAGCATACTTATCCTTTGAATTCTAATGATAATCATAAAAGACCATCTTCCTATCTTTAACTTCTTTGAAACAATAATAATAATAAAAACCCCTACCTACTAGATATATTTGAACACTCACATCAAGAATCAGCTCCCAGTTCTTAGAAATCCACTTGTGGAAATCTCTCAAACTCGACCAAACTTCCCTAAATCTCCCTATTAATCCAAGCTTTAATAAAAATTTGACATTGTGAGACACTTCTATCTCAACCTCATTAACTAAATATATTAAAATAGATCTAGTTAGGAGAAGCATTTGAAAGTCCTCTTTCTCTATTTCCTGAACTATAAACCCTTTTGAGGCCTTGGATGAAAGTTGTAATACCCACTCATGTTTTGCTTTTTAGTTTGTGATACCGTACTATTTTAGGCATTAGTTTCAGTTGATTGGCCGAATTCTTTTAGGCTACTTTCATGAGAGCTACTATTCTTTCAGTTGATGGTGACTATGGATTATGATGTTATGGATATTATCATGATGTGATGATTTATGTTTTGATTATGTTGTACTTACCCCATATTTGCATGTGTATGGTTATCATGTTTATGTATCTATTTGCATGTTGTTGTGGTAGAGGAAGGAGATGTAGTTACTTGCTTTGGTGAGATCCACACGTTTGACCAATCCCTATCATTGTTTGCAATATTATATTATGTATGTACATGCGTGTTCTTTAATGATAGGATTGCAGGTACAAGGCATCATCTTCCCTAAATTGGTAGGAGTGAGCATGCCCATAAATATTTATCTCAATGGTAAAGAGGGGAGGTAACATACAGATCCAAAACCCTAACCTAAGCCTAATCATCCTAATGTTGGATGAGTTTCAGTATGACTACCCTATCCAGATTTGTCTAGGTCGACAGAATTCGAATACCCTTTCTCTTGAGTTTGTGTGTGTTTTGCTTGATTACGCTTTTAGGTGATTTTCAGATTATTGAGTGATTTTTCATATTCTGTGATTTAATGGATTATAGTTGAATTAATTATTTAATTATATCCTAAGTTTATTTTAAATAATTAATTAAATTGAAATATTTGAATATTTTGATTTAATTAAATATTTAATTGAAAACTATAGTAAATGTGCTTATATGATTAATTAAATAATTAAATATTTGGTTGCATGCATTATTGTGACATAAATATTTAATCTATTTAATTTAATATTTTATTAATTACTTGTGCATGAATGTGTTGAAAAAGTATTTTCAAATTTAAAATATCTCAACTTGTAATTAGGAGTCAAAGTTGAGTTGCGGCAATAAAGAGTATTTTATTTATTTAATTAGGATTTTCTTTCAATTTTGAGTGGAGTTAATTTAGGGATTGACTTGGGAGTTGTCATCAACCTTTGCATGTTTAGGGGAATTTAAATCTCTCTTTAGGGGGAATTGGAATTGACTGAGCTTGGACTGCTCACGAGTTAACCTGTCACAAAAGGTCTCAAAGAGGGCATGACATGCCGAGTACCCAGTGCATCCATAGTGGAGTAGAAGGTAGAAGTAAAGATCTGATAAGAACCATGAAGCTTGGAGAGTATCAGGAAGATACACTCATCATCTGACTTCGTCT
>MU225713.1:44012-62398 GCA_018584345.1 Thuja plicata | reverse complement strand
TATATATATATATATATATGTATATATATAATACTTAATTTGAAAAAATAAATAATATTTATTTATTTAATATTAAAAGAAGAAAGAGAGTAAATTGTGTATTTCTTTCTTTTAAAAATTAATAAATAACTAAATTGATTTTATTTAAAAAAATAAGAAGAAAAACAAAGAAAATTATTCTTTTATTTTTTTCAGGGTTAAGTTTTTTTAGGAGGTTGTCCTAGAAACCCTAGTTGAATAGTTTTATTTTATTAAAGTTTTTTGACCATTTTGAAGGAGAGAACAGACATTTTTCAGAATATAAGTTTTAGGAAAAAGGATTACAGGTTTTGCATGGAGATTTTGAAGTTAAATAATATGGTTTTAAAGCTTGGGAGTGAAGTCTTCTTTTTGGTTCTTCTTCTTCTTAGCAAGTCTACTTAGCGTTTTTAAGGTTGGAGTTTCTGAGTCCTTTTACAGTTTCTGTTGGAAAGATTATTTTCTCCATGCTTGCTTAATTGTGATTTGATTTTGAGTTAATGTTCTTTTAATTTCTAAAAATTTATACATATGATTAGGGTGTTCTTGTGAGTTATGTTTGTGTCATGTCTGGTATTCTGTGAAAAATTGTAAGGAAACCTTAGGAGAGAATGATTTTAAAAGGATACATTTTTTATGTATATTTATTGAGGTTTTACCAAATTATACAAATTTAGTTGCATAATTTTTAAATTTATGGGGGATTCCATGATTATTAACTTTTTATATTATAGATACCTGCATGTAAGGATATGAATTTGAAAACAAGCATTTTTTTATTAGGGTTGCGAAGAGTCAGGGTAGGGAATAATTTTCATTTTAGATGTCACCTTAAAATTATAAAAAACACTTTAAGATACCCATTTGGGTTTTATTTAACATATATAAAAATAAAATAGGGTTCCATTTTATAGAAAGAGTCAAATATTGACTGTTATAGTGAAATTAGGCCTAATTGAGCTTGAGTTTTCAATCTGAATCTGACGAACATTCATCCATAACTTTTTCTCATTACATAATTAGGAAAATCTCTTTGGTGAGATTTTAAATAATTCTGTTATGAATTTTTTCATTGAGTTTAGGAGGATCCAACGGTTAAAAACAAAGTTATGGTCTTTTTACTAAACTAGTAACCTTCATTCCCGAACAAGGCTGTTGCAGAGATTTATGTTTTACGCCATTTAAATGACCTTATCTTTAGGACTGGAAAGAATGAAAAATATGTGAAATTGAATTAGCTTTCTGTCGATATAAGTTTTAGATTCATATCACTTCATATGATATTATAACATATAAATTATCGACTGATGTGCATAAAGGAAGCACACAAAAACTCACTGTTATAAAGTGAAAATTGTTAATAAGTCTTATTAATTTAAAATTAATCAGTTTAAAAATTATTAAATAATTAATATGACTGATCTAATCAATTTATAATTTAATTTTAAAGATCATAGAGATTCACTAAAACACCATATATGTTCCATGTGCGTACTTTATGTTATTAACTAAGTCATTTATGACTTAAGAGTGTTTCAATAAATATAATGATGTTATATAAATGAAGTAAAACAATATGTCAATTGTATGCATGCCTTATCTCATGTGATCTTGGTGTTGTTAAGTGACAGTGTGGGTAGGTTGTTACCCTAGGTGGGTTTTGTCTTTGAACTTGTACTATCTTATGATTTTATGCATTTTTTTTCTCTTTGGGTTTCATATTGTAGAAAGTTCATAACCTATTTATGTCATGATTGGTTCATGTTTTTTCTTGGGTACATATGTTCTAGATGTCATGTGTTCCTTGAGTCTTTGATCTTTATGTTATTTTCCCATAAGAGGTGAGAACTAATATTGTGTTGAGTTGTGATTTGTTCACATGGTCACCTTGTTTCTTCTACTATGATTGTTCAATGTTATGAGTGATGGTATTTTTTAATTATTATGATTTACTCCATGCTGGATAGAGATGTTTTTTTATGGTATTGAGGATCATTGTTTTGGTGATATAATATTTAGAGAATTTGATAATTGTTTATTGAGATATCCATTATGGGATGGATGACTTATTGAGATGTCCATTATGGGATGGACAATCTGGATTCTTGTATATGATGTATTATTCTTTGTTATGCTCCAGCATTTTTATTGATGACTTTCATGATTTAATTCTTTACGAGAAGTATTTTATGGTTTTGGATTTATCTTCTTTTGGTCTTGTGGCTGGGAGCATTAGGGTAGGTTATCTAGGAGCATAGAGGGGAAGTGGCTTGCAATGGGGGCCAGTGCTCTAAGAGGTTACTAGTGTAACTCATTGTAAGTGACCTAATAAGTGATAACTTAATGAAATTAATTGAGAGAAAATAAAATTAATATAAATATGTGCCTCACTCATGCCTTGAGTGCTAGTACAGGCTAAGGATGGGAGTGGGAGAAGATGCTTGATTGAGGTCTTGCATGGTTAGAATCCTTGTTTGTATGAAAGGATTAATGAGACACATATAGTCACTTGGGGGATAGGGTCCAGAGGGGCTACTAGGGTAACTTGAGGGTAGCCTTATGTGATGAAACTTCCCTATATGTGTTCTAGGTTCCTACGTGAGTACTTGGTACACTTGCTTTGTCTCTTGGTCTTTCATACTTTTAACCTTGAAATATTCTTGTTACCTTTTTATCTATTGTACCTTTGAATTTGTCTTTCTTGTTTGGTTTTTTCCCATGTGTGTGGGCTTATTTTTATCTCCCTAGCATGGTAGGAGTGGACCTTTGGTTTCACGTGGTTGGGTGGTAGTGATTTTTATTACCATTGAGATTCGATGTTCATGACTTTTACTTGGATGATCCTTGTTGCACTTGTGTATTCTTGTTCTTCATTGTTGGAGACTTATTCTTATCTTTCTTATATTGTATACTTGTATCATTGTATCAGTTGTGATGTTCTCAGATATTGTATTGTACTTTGTATTAAGTTTTATTACATACCATGAAATTTGTGCAGTGGATTTTGGTTCATTATGATATCAGTTGTATCTAGGTTTCATTTATGAGATGATTTTATTGTTATTCATTTGCATTATATAAATATTTTATATTGTTTAATTGCTTTTAGTAGATTAGTTAACATAGGTAATTCTATGTCATATAAAACTCGGGATTTGTAATCTATAAATAAGTGCATTTATGTGAATGTATTGTCTTATGTTATATCACTTCCGCAATGTTAATTATTTATCAATTATAAACTCTTTAAAAAAAATCATTATGTAAATGTTAGTATCATGTTTAAGGTTAACTTCTCATGGGTTCCCTGGTGGGGCATTAGAGATAGTTCAAAAGGTATGGGTTGCACGTCCACCATTTTGGTGCTCAAATCAATAGATTGGATTTTCTATGAACTTGCCAATCCAATGTTGGGAAACCCAAGTGATTTGACCAACTAACAAGGTTTAAACCAAGACAAGGTTGAACCTTATCCAATTCTAGATTTGCAAAATCAAGGCTAGTAGGCCTATACGTTAGATTTATCCTCCAAACCTCAAAGATTTTTATAGAAGATAAAATATACTTCAAACTCCATTCTCTCAAAATATGGCAAGGTATTTGAAAGAAATCTTAACTGAAATCAGTATGTCATAAAATACTCACCAAATTACTTTAATTTATTAAGAAAATGTTTGTAGATATGAATGTGAGTTAAATAGGATAGATGGATAGAATATCACAAAAATATGAACAATGAACTAAATAACCATAATCCAATATGCATATAGACCAGTGACTTATTCTATCATGGGAAATAGAGTCAAAATCATCCCAATCCTATGTACAACCTTAGAGACACTTTACAAGAAATATATCGCTTCAAAGGTGTTATGAAATGAGCATATAACCTTATATAAATTCAAAGATATCTCAATTGAATATTACTTTTCAAATGACAAACTAATTGATTGTGGCCACAAACAATTGAATTTAACTAGTTAAAATGAAAAGACCAATTGACAATAGAAACTATGAACTTAATCAGGAATATGCAACACCAAACTATCACTTTGAAAAAAATCTATAGATTTTATCCAAGGGACTAATTGAAAATGATATTGAAAAAATTCCCACATATGAAATAAAAAGGGCACTTATCTTTATTGAGTTTGGTAAAATGATACATTTAAGTCCATGTTATAGTTGTTGATCAACACTATCCAATCTGCCTATAACGATTATTGTAATCCTTTCTCATGGTCTTGGTATCCTTATTTATATGTAGTTCAAAGGATGCAAACAAGCCTCAAACTAATGTTCCTCTTGGTAACTAAAAACTAATCCCTAAACCATAATTGATTAATAAATCCTTGTTGATTCATCTTTAGATTATCAAATAATGATATTGCATTATCACTGTACTTCGATCAAATGTATTTATCAAGTATTTCTGCATCTGATAATGAACATCATCCCTGGCATGTTGAATATCATCTTTATTGAAAATAGGCATGTCGACATTGTCGACCATCTTTTGGTATTCTTCATCTTTATAAGAATCCTCCAAGTATGCTTGCATGTGGTCATCATCCCGCATTTCCTCATAGTCACATTATTCTGTCAGCAGATAATTCCATGTTTTTCCACCTTTTGAAAACCCTGCACAACGACGTCAACAATATATTAATTAAATAGACAAAAGCCTCATTAATTGAAATATAATTTAAATATGAAATAAATAATATATAAAATATCCCTGTCAATGTCGCCATCTGAGTTCTCTACTTTGTCGACCATCAAAGACACATGGAAACATCACGTAATAGATTAAAGAGTAATAATTGTGCATATTTTCTTATAGGCATCATGCCCACTATCGATATTCTCCATAGTTTAATAGCCAATCATAACTCTTAGACCACTATGGGCCCAGGACACATGTCACCTAGGCATGTTGCCTCAAAGGTTAAATATTTAAATCTTTGTCTTTGAGTCATTGCATCGACCGTTGATTTTCACCAACTTAACCATAGATTGATCTTCAAAGCTTTGTTATCAACCAATCACCTAGTTAAGTCACCATTGTTGATTAAACCCATGTTCTAAAAGATGAGGCTTTAGTAGCCCAAACTTTAATCTGTCTTGTAAACTGACATGAATCCTTATCATCTCAATTGAATAATCAAGTGCTTTCATATGTATCATTTTTATCTCATCCTTTGACTTCGGCGGGCCCAAGACACGTGTCACACTGTCGCAATGCCTTAAATACTAAAGGTCATGCATCTTAGCTCTGAGGGATAGCACCCACAATAGATATTGTTTGATATTTAAACATCAGTTAACCTACCTCATTTTATAACCCTAGTGGGGCTAGAACATGCATCAACATCGCGCATTGCCTTGAAGCTTAAAGATCTTCATCATCTATCTTAAGGGAAAGTTCTAGCCGTTGATTTTGTCTAAATCTTAACCATGCCTCACCCTTTCTTACAACTTGAAATTTAGTGGGACCAAGACATGTGTCAACATTGCGTGCTCCCTTAAAGGTTAAAGATCTGCATCTCCAGATTTGAGTCATTACGTCTATCGTTGATTAAGTTTGAACTAAGTGATGCTTTAATTATTGATCTATGTTTTTCGTCATTTATATTTTAGTGGGATCAAAACACGTGGTGATCAGGCATGATGCCATAATGGATAGATAACATGTATCTTCTATATGTGGAAACATGCTGACCATCAAATGAAATTTTACTTGCTCGATGTATTAACTTTCTTTGACCTCAGACAACTGAGATCAGAGGACACATGTTAGCTAGGCACATTTTCTTGAAGCTTAAAGATCTTCATCTTTCTCATCGAGGGATAATGACGGCTAGAGATCTTTGGAAAAAGGTTAGTTGTTTAAGAGGATCCGCGAAGAGGTAAAACTTGTTTAAATAATCCGCAAAAAGACTTGTAATGGCTAGTTTATGAATTCAAAAAAATTACAGGTCACAGAATGTAAGATTTTAAACATAGAAAATTTAATAGGATAAATACATGAATTAATAAGATGAATGCATAAGTTAGAATATTTGCAAGCATAAACTATAAATGAAAGGAATAAATAATGAAATAAAAGGACAGATTCAAATAATAAGGACACAAAATATACTTCCCTGAATTGTTTAAATATTTCCTTATGCTTATAAATCTTGGGTTCCATCAGTGGCTCTTTCTGGGGATGTGTGTTCATACTTGGACACAAAAAGATCCCAACTATCTTTGGAGAAGCAGACTATTAGAAGAACAAAATAATACAATACATATTTCATAAATAAGGAAGAAAAACTTGCCTTTTGCATCTTTCAAGAGAAGAAGGGTTTAATATACTGACCATGTATAGGAAGCTCATGAGGATAACCTTCCAAATCCTATAAGAGATAATAATTCTCACCTTCTTTTCCAGTGATGACAAAAGGACCTACCCATAAAGCATCAAATCTTGCATGTCTTCCTTTGTCATGATCTTTTGCATTCCATCTCAAAACTAAATCTCCTTCTTGAAAATTCCTTTTTGTTGTCTTCTTGTAAAACAAAACCTTTATTTTCTGTTGTAATTCATGATTTCTCTATTGAGCTTGATTCCTCATCTCATCTAATTCTACAAGCAGATGAAATCTATCATCCATGAAATCCACCTCTTCCCATTATTCCTTATTCATAAATTTGTACACTAGTAACAAATTATTCAATGGTAAATGAGCTTTCTTTCCATAGATAAGTTCATATGGTGCATATCTAGTAGACTTCTTAATTGTAATTTTGTTTGCCCAAAGTGCAAGTGGTAACTTTGAATCCCATAATCTCTTGTTATTGTTTAACATTCTTTTGATGATCTTCATTATATTCTTGTTACTAGATTCTGCTTGGCCATTTCCTTGAGGGTGATAAGGGTATGAATAAGAAATCTTTATTCTATATTTCTCATGAAATTCAGTGAACTTTGCAGATCTGAAACACTTAGCATTATCACAAACAATCTTATGAGGAACACCAAATATTGTCAATTAATTTTTAGTCAGGAATTTGATCACCACCTTACTAGTAGTTTGTCTAGTAGGTATAACTTCCACCCATTTATTGAAGTAGTCAGTAGCCACCAAAATCCATTTATGTCCACAACTAGAAGCATCAGTGATATCTCCTATGAAATCCATTCCCCACATTTGAAATGGTTCTTCAGTAGACATAGGATTAAGAGGTAATGCACTTTAAATTTGAGCCTTCCTAAAAACTTTTGACATGCTTCATATCTCTGAATATATGCATGGTAGTCTCTAAATAAACAAGGCCAATAGTATCCTACATTCAATATTTTATGGGTAGTGGTCTTTGCTAAAAAATATCCCCCACATGTTCCATCATGAAGATCCTTAAGAAATTTCTTAGCTTGGTATACATCTAGACAAAAAATAAGTATACCATCCCTATTTTCTAGTATAAATCTCCTTGTATCATGACATATTTAGATGTCTACAATTTTACTGTCCTTTTCTGACTATCTATAAGGTTTTCTAGACTTTTCATGTGCTTTAAGAAGTGTGTTATGTTAGTGTACCAAGGGAACCTTTAAATACTTGTCTAAGTCTTACTTAAATCCACCTGATTTACCTGTAATGCATCCATATTTGATTCTACCATCAATCTTTCTAATCCTTGTCCTCTAAAATTTTTAGTGATCTAAATCACTATTTCAAATTCCTAAATTTTATTCATCTACCTACATCTTCTCCTAGTGAATTTTGATTGTCTAAATATATCCTTTATTGCTGCATTAGGAACATAGGCTATCACTTTCGCTCCTATGAAATAAGGCCTGAAGGATTTTAATGCCTTCAAAAGTGCATAGGCTTGTTTCTCATTAATATCATAATTCAATTCAGAGGCTTGAAGGGTCTTACTAAAGAATGCTACTAGTTGTTCATAACCTTCACTATTCTTTTGCAACAAGACAGAAGCAATGGTGTGATATGATGCAAAAGAAATAATTGAAATGGTTTAGTATAATCTAGAGACTTGAGGAAAGGGGCTTCATTAATTTCCCTTTTAATATTTACAAATGCTTCTAAAGCTTCATTAGTCTATTTCATGTCTGCACCCTTCTTCAACATCATAGAAACTAGTTTAATTATTTCTAAAAATTTTGGGACAAACCTCCTCACAAAGTTTATTTGTCCAAAGAAGGATTGGATCTTTTTGACATTCTTTGGGACCTCAATTTTATCTATTGCTACAATCCTCTCAGGGTATATTCTTACTCCATCTTTGGATACAATGTGTCCTAATAATTTCCCTTCAGTGACTACAAAATGACATTTATTTGGGTTCAATGATATCCCATATTTAAGGGCTCTTTGAAAGATTTGTTCCAAATGTTTGCAATGGTCTTCTACTCTTTTGGAGTAAGAAGTTAGGTCATCTTGATATATCACCATGATCACATCAATTAAATCCTCATAGGCCACATCCATTGCTCTTTGGAAAGTACTCCCTATAATAGTGAGTCCAAAAGGCATTCTACCATATACATAGGTACCCCAAGGTGTAGTAAATATTGTTTTATATTGTTCCTCTTCTTTTACCTTCACTTGGTTATACCCTAAGAACCCATCCATCATTGATAATAACTCATTTCCTATGACCTTTTGCAATAATGCTTCCATGTTTGGTAATGCATAATAGCCCTATAATGATGATATATTTTGATTCCTGAAATCTACACAAAGTCTGATATCACCATTCTTTTTTTTGACAGGAACCAAATTTGAAACCCATGTTGAGTGTCTAATCGACTTTATTATATGTAATTCCCCACCAAGGAACCCAGGAGAACTTAACCTAAACACGACACTAATTTCACAGAATAATTTTTTTTTTTTAAATGTTTACAAACAATATTAATAGCAATGTGGAAGCAACACAATGAAGTACATGACATACATGAAATACAACTCATACATGATTAACATTCCTCGAGGGTTCCTTGACGTAGAATTACTTAAACAACTAATCTACGAATATAAATATAAGAACTGACATAAAGGTTACATAATCTGGAACCAATTCCATACATCTCATATTAAAGATTACATATACAACTGATACCATAAGGTATACTACCTAATCAACATCCACTGCACAAATCGCAGGGTATGTAATAATACATAATAATCAATACAATGCATCCTCCAAGGATGATAACCAATATAAAAATATGGTATAAATACACAACTCAAATAACTGAGCAAGTCTCCAAAAGACTATGAAGATGAAACTGCAACAAGCGACATCCAGGCATGAAGAAGAATCTATCAGAATCTCAATGGTAATAAGAATCACTACCACCCGATCACATGGAACCAAAGGTCCACTCCCACCGTGCGAAGGAAATAGTAACAGGCCCATCACACGGGGTATACAACAAGAATGAAAACAAGGTATACATGACCTCAAACTTCAATGCAAAGGAAGATCCTAGAAGAAATCTAAACCATAACAAAGAATACTAAACAACACCAGAAACAACTGACACATGTAAGATAACCTAAGCTGTATATAGAGAAGTGTCATCACATAAGTCCAACCTTGAAGGTAACCCTAGTAGTACCTCTTGACCCTAGCCTCCAAGTGACACTATGTGGCTCGGTGATCCTTTCATAAAGACAAGGATCCCAACTCCCATCCTATCATGCGATAACACTCAAGGAATGGGTAGAGACTCAGACATCTTGTTAATTCATTTTAAACCCCTTTAATGTATCATATATTTTCACTTATTAAGTAACTTTCCAATGGGTTTACCTAGTAACCGCTTAGGGTCTTGAACCCCCATTGCAAGCCACTTCCCCACTCTACACTTAGTTAACCTACCTAGGCTCAAGATCAACACACAAAGATATATAACATCACAAATCATATCCTTCTCATTCAGGAGCACATAGGTTCTCAACAACCACAAACACATCCATAGTATACTCATAAGGCCATAAAATGCATCATAATAGAATTAGGTTGGGTATAGGAAATCAAGACTATGACATCATTATATAAACACAAATGACATTGCATAAAACACCATGCAGAAAGTATAATCCTGAAAACCTCTAGACTAAAGTCCTAGGGTCATCTAGCCCAACAGATACCCGAAAGCATGAAACACAAAAGAATATACATTTCATTTAATCACGCACCCAAAATAGCACATATAAGCAAAAGAGATCCGTACATATGCATAGGAATAAAACGTCTTAAAAGACTGAAAATGAACTATAAACATATAATCACTCATAGACAACTTAGATATAAACTCCCTTTAATTACCAACTTAATCTGAAATAATTAGGGTAATCTGTATTAGATCCATTCTCAACTACCTCCCGTAACTAACTATTCCAAATCAAACAACCATTAATTACTTCAAATTATTGGGTCCAACTCCAGAGTCTCGAGTTATCTAAAAAATTACATGATTGAAATCAACTTGATTTACGTAACCAAACATCCACATTCTCACTAAAGTATCTAATATAGCATATTGATTAAAATTAATCATAACTTTATTATATATATATATATATATTTTTTAAAATTAATGATAAAACAAATACTATTAAATTAAACTAATAGTTAATTTATTAATAACCATTAATAATAATTATTTTAAATTTAAATTCTTCAATCCACATGTATCAATTAATTAGTAATTAAACATTATTAATATTTAATAAAAAATTTTAACAAAAATAACTAAAACTAATAACAAAAGGAATTTAATTTAAAAAAAACAATAGTTTAAATTAAATTAAAATTGTAAATTGCATGGGGGAGCGGGTTCCCCACGCCCCCCCCTGTCTACAATCAGCAACTGCCGAAGGCAGTATCGGGTCTCGCCACTGGCGGTCCGGCCTGCCGCAGGCAGAGTCGTGACTTGTAGTCGACGGTCTGGCCTGCCAAAGGCAATGCCGGTACCGGCCGCTGGTGGCCCGGCCCTGCACACGGGTGGGGGTTGGTGGGTGGAGCCCACCGCCCCCACCCTAATTATATATATATATTTTTTTAAATTTTCTTTATAAAAAGAATTTCGCTTTGTTTTTTTTTTTTTAAACTACATATCCAATTTATTAAAGGATTTCATTTTTTTTTAATTGAAAATCTGAAAACGGAATTTAGGATGAGGATTTATTTTTTTTCTTTTTTGTCTTTTCCTATTTACATTTCACTGGTGTGAATTTTTTTTTTTTTTAACTCTGTATTTTTTTTTTTAACAAAGAGCATTTTTTTGAAAACAATTAATTTCTAAGAGCAATTTTCAAAGGGGAATTAATTTTTTTCTCTCTACTATAGTTAGAACTATAGGCCATTTTAATTTATCATTTTCTAGGAAATCCATAAGGATTTAACCAACGAAATTTCGACAGCACTTCCGTACTAGAGTAATATTTATTTTCCTACAAACATTAAGGATCTTAGGTTTGTAGAAACACCCATTTCAACATTAAATTCAATTTAGAAACCCTAATACCCATTTTGCATTTAATACTATGAAATGAAACCCTTTGTGCCCACAAACACAGATCTGACATGCAAGCTTGATTTAAAACACGAAATTGATCTAAAACATAATTTACCAATTGAAACCCTCAAACACAAAATAAACAAGCAGGGAATGATAAAACAAAGGATTCTTAGTTCTTATGATGCATAGAAGACAGGGATCCGAAAAATCAGAATTGACATGAACAAGACCCTACCTCAATAACTGTTGAAGAATGCACAATACAAAATCCAAGCAAGGAGAATTTCCAAATTATGCTCCAAAACTAAGCACACACCAAAGCTTCCAAAAATGCTCCCAAAAACTTGTTATGAGAGAATGAGAGAAGAATCCCCCTAATGAGGATCCATTTTCCCTAATCAAGCAAACCCTAATGACAACACATCCAATTAACTCCTAAAAGGAATCTCCCCAAAATTGAAGGAAAATAAAAATTAATAATTAAAATATCTAATTACTTGCACAACTCAACTTTTACTCCTAAATTCAAGTTGAGATCTCTTGAGTTGAAAATACTTTTTCAACCAAATCTTGCACATGTAATTAATAAAATTTTAATTTTAAATAACTTAAATATTTACATCACAATAATCCATGCAACTAAATATTTAATTAAGCATAAAAGCATATTCACTCTAATATTCAATTAATTATTCAATTAAATATATTCAATAATTGCACTTTAATTAAACTTTCAATTAAACATAGGTATTTAATATAATTTTTAATTAATTAAATACCCTATATTTAATAATTAATTGCAACAATATTTAATTAAATAAATAGCATGATATAACACCCACATAAACACATCAAGCACCTGAAACTGAAAACATGCAAAATCAAACATGATCAAGGAAAGGGATACATGAATTCCTATCAACTATACGAATTCGGTCAGGGTAGTCAAAACAGATACTTGTCCACTAACTTGGACAATTAGGTTCAGGATAGGATTTGGACCTGAAAACTATCTCCCCTCTCTTACCATTGAGATTAATGCGATAGGGCACGCTCACTCCTGCCAATTCAGGGAAGACGTAGCCCGATACCTGCAAACTTGTCATCACCAAGACGAACATACATACATATATCATATGGTAAACAATGGTTGAGACTAGGTTATCGTGTGGATCTCGCCGAAGCAAGTAACTATGACTCTGTCCCATACCATACCAAGCACATCAAACAGTAATGAAAACATACAATGATCCATGTGCATATAAATCTAAGGTCAGTATTGTCAGAAAACTATAATCGGAATGAAATCCTAACATATACATAAGCATCATAAAATAACCATAAATCACATATACACCAATGATATAACATACTAACAATGGATCAATAACATACTGAAATGTAACACATAATATCATCTAAACCATCTGATAAAATCAACACATACATCCAAAATGCCTAAAAGAGTTTGGCATCCACAAACTAAAAAGCAACCTAGGAGGTGGTATTACATTATACCAGAATCCCTCATCTTTATTAATTCATCTTTCATCTTGGGAGATAAAGTAGGGTATATTGGTCTCTACCTTTTCCTGAATGGTTTTGCATTAGGCTTCAAACGTATCTCATGTTGGAAAAATTCTTCTCAATAAGCCTTAAGGTCATCATAGGACCTAGAAAATACATGTCTATATTTTCTCAATAGTTTGATGATATCTTCTCTGATCTTGGGGGTTAAAATTTTACCCACAAATACTTCTTTTGGAGATTCCTTATTTCCCAAGTTTATCCTTTCTACTTCATCCATTATGCAATTAGTGTTTTTCTTGTCCATTTTTGAATCCTTTTTGTCAAACAATCTCTCCATTGTTACAAGGCCTTTGGAACCTTATTGGTTTTAAGCTGAATGACTTCCTTTCTAAACAACACTTCTTTCCCATCCTCCATCTCAACATGAAAACTCAAGTCTATCAATTGATCTTCATACTCTTGCTCACATGCTAAAAATTTGATTATATCTCTGTCATCTTCAAATATTTTCCAGTTGTTAATGTTGTCAGGTATAGCAGGCCTAGTTTTCACTTCAACTTTAACTATGTCCTCACAATGAATGTCATTATGCTTTAATGCCAAATTAGCCATAAAATCTGCAAGGATATTTTCTGATCTATCTATCCAGTTAATAGAAAAAGCATCAAAACATTCTATAAAATTTCATACTTCATTTCTATATCTTTTAAGATGATGTTGTTTAGCAACAAATTTACTTTTAACTTGAGAAACAATTAATTTAGAATCCCCAAAGACACTTAAACATTTTATTCCATGTTTACTAGTCATTCTCAAATGAAGAAGTAAAGCTTCATACTCTACAACATTATTGGTACATTCAAAATCTAGTAAGAGGGAATATTTAAATATTTTCTTACTAGGGGCAAAGAAAATGACACTAGCTCCATTACCATCTCTACAACAAGTACCATCAAAATACATTTTCTAAATTGTATTGTTACTTACTTTTGCATGAAACCCAATACGTTCAGTATTATGCATTGCATCTTTAGAAATATTTACCTAAAAGTTATCCATATCAAAATGACAAAAATGTTTAACCAAACTTGGATCCACATCCTCAATAATATATCAACTTCGAGTCTCCCTGTGGATTCTTACATCCCTACCATTCACTGTAATAAAATAATAAGAAATATCTAATTGAATGCTACCTCCCACTAGGCTAGACCATTGTCTAGATAGAAGCATCCCATAATTGGAAGGGACTTCAACTATAGTAATATCCATTTTATATGACATTTCAGGTCATGTAGGAAATTTAAATTCAACATTTTTCATTATGCCTACAACCAAAATTGATCTATTATCCATAGCATAACATCTACCAAATTTGGTATCAACATTCATTCCTAATTCTTTCATTACATCATTAGGCATAATATTTATTGTTGCACCAGAGTCTATCATACAATTCTTCACCAATATATTGTTTATCAATAGTGTAAGATAGAAAGGATCAATTTGATTTCCATTTTTGTTTAAAGTAGTTCCTAGATAAATAAATGGAGGATCCTTTACTTATTGGTTAAGATCTTCCTGATTACCTACATTAGACAATATTTTCAAAGCTTCATTTTTGCATTCAGTTATTTTAACTATTTCAAGCAAAGGAACAAAATTTTAACTTGAGATAATGCATTAGACATGAAAGAACATTCATTGGGAACAGATTTACTGACAACTTTTTATCTTTCTATTTTTGGAAAGTTTTGAGGTTCTACCTATTTCTCTTGAGAAATTGTTTTGTGCTTCAGCCTCTTTGGATCATTTCCCTGCTCAGGTTTCCCTTGATCTGCATTAACTATTCTATTCCTTAACTTCTAATTACTTTTTTCTTCTTCCAATGTAGCTTTTGTGTATTCTTTCTTCTCCTCTTTTTTTTAATTCTCTTAATCATGGAGTCCTCTCCTGATAATCCCATATTGGTACACTCTATTGAGGTCATCCTTGCAATAGCATTCATCTAAAGATCTATAATCATCATATCCCCACATAGGATCTGTCGATAAATTATTCATTGTGGGTTGCTGATCATCATTCTGATCTTCATCCTCTTTCCATCTTTGGACCACAACACAATGCCCAAGAGAATTTGGTAATGTGTAGGCTTCACACCAAGGATATTTTTCCAAAATATGGTTGTTTCTTCTCAATTGATCAGGAGTATGTATTTCTTTATTCACTAATTTCCCATCCTTCCATGTTGTGTTATAAGGCATGTCTTGCAGTCTATATTTATCACTTTTGTATGGTGTTCAATTACTCTGGTTGTACTTAAAGTTATCTCTTCCATTATTCATTTGGAGGCCTTTCACCATATTCATGAGCTTATCTAATTTTTCTTCCTCCTTGTACTTCTTAGGCTCCTTTGGATTG
Organism: Thuja plicata; assembly: GCA_018584345.1. Classification (NCBI taxonomy): domain Eukaryota; kingdom Viridiplantae; phylum Streptophyta; class Pinopsida; order Cupressales; family Cupressaceae; genus Thuja; species Thuja plicata. Next base: position 46,884 of record MU225713.1, on the reverse strand, counting down.
AATAACCGAGTGTCCTCCCTCTTAGCAATTATACCATATGTCTTCCTATCATTCTTGATAGCTATGGAAATTTTGAGAGCATGTGCTAATATAGAAGGTTTAAGAGATCTTATTTTTTAATTGGTCTTATTATAAAAAGCACCCATATAGAAATTTGTCAAAAAGGCATCAACAGGTTTTTTCTGCTTATGATAGACTTAGCACATGATACTTTATATTTTGATGCACTATGGACCTTATGGATTTTATGCTTTATGTCATAGATTGATCATTTTGGAGGTTGGATACATGCTACTTTATGATGCACCTTATGGAATATGTTATGTTTCTATTATGGACATTTATTTTGAGACAATTGAATTGTAAAAACATTATGGTTATGTTATGGGTTATTGATGATAGGAGAATTATTAGAAATGGATATTAAATTTGAGATCTCATGCAATGTGAATCTTACCTTTTGTTATATGCTTTAATGAAATGATTACTTCTTGTGATATTAAGTAATAAAATTATTATGGTGATGTTCCCTTAAGTTTTGAATATTTCTTATTTCTTTATGATGTATATTTATCTCCTCAAACTACTTATATTTGAATTGAGTGTGCAGGTATGAGACCATGGTATTTTATCTGAGGAACCAAACATAGGTACATGTGAACTCATTTTAAGCCAAGGTTGAATCTAATGAGAGACAAGACCTTGTTGTATTGTAATTTAATTCATAAACGTAAATGGTTGATTGTGGGAATGTATTCCTTAAATATATTTTCATATTTATTTTTTTCCTTGTGGTTATGCCCAAGTGGATATGACATGGTCTAGTGATGTGTAAATGTTGTGTGAGTCATTTGACACTTGTGATTGTACTTAAGACCATGACATGTCAACTTGGGAATGGTTGTCCACCTACCTAGGTAAGTACATTTGTGAATACCCATATGCATACCTTGGTTTGGGAGATGGGGGTGTGGTCATCTCATTTGAATTTCGTAAGTACCCTTATAGTGGATTTTTGGAGGGGTTAAAAAGTGCCTAGGGGTGTGTTGGGGTCATTTTTAGGTAGCCCATTTGTTATACCTATAGATAAGGGCCATTTTAACCCTAGAATAGCCTCTAGTTGACCATGGGACCCTTCCAAAAGTTGGTTTCCCAAGTTGGATGAAAATCAACTCTTGTGAGGCTTGGCCTTGGAAAGGCCACTCTTCCATTTTGATACAAAGACATTACTCACCTTTTTGAGTTTCCCTTTTTGGATCCATTTTTATAAAGTTGTAAGATTTTAGAGAAGAGAGACCAATTAGAAGGCTTTCCTCCTCCCCATGAGTTTCTAGTGGCTTTTTAGTGGGGACTCTCCATGTTGGGGATTTTGAACACCCACTCTCTAACTTAGAGACTTAGCTAGAGTTGGTGACATTGGAAGGAGGAATTAGGCTAAAAGGGAGCTCTTCTACAACTATCTTTCCATAAGCTTGGATCTAGGTTGGTGGACATTTTGCATCTCCATTCTTGTTGTTCTATTTTTGTGTTGCAAGAAAGATGAATGTATTGTGTTTTGCTTTGAGTATTTAAGTTATGTTCTTGTAGCCAAGTTCCATGTCTTTGTGAATCATGTGTATTGCTTCTTTTCTTTCAAATGTTGTTAATGGGAGTCTCAAGGCTCACTCGCCCTTGGGAGAGAAGAGCAGCCTTGGGGGTGGAGGAGTTTGACAGCCCTTGGTGTAGAGTCTCTCCTCAAGGAGGAGAGGGAAAAGTCATGGAGTATGGGCTCTATAAAGCCATACTTAGTTGTTATTTGCTTGGGGGACATAAGGAAATTTTGATGGATTTATGGGTTTGATATTGAGATGAAAGTTATCTTCTTTTTAAGCCATGAGAAGGCTTGGTTATAAATTGTTTTGGGATTGGCCTTCTCCCTTGGGTATTTGGTCCACTTCACCCCAATTTAGGGTCCTTGTGTGATCCTTTGTGATAGCCTTTGGAATGGGAGTAATATGTGTGTTTTTCCTTGCCTCCATGTATTGTTGTTTGCTAATATGTTTTTTACCCACCTTTGTTTGGTTCCCCAAGCTCGGGGGTGGCCTCATAAGAGGCCTAGGTTGGGTGGTGAGAAACCCATAATTTCTTGTGTTCCATTATTTTGGTTTGCAGATTTGTAAAGCTTGGAGCCATATTGAAGCTTAGTGTTGAGCTGGGAAGAAAGAGACTTGTTTACTTATGTACATGTAAAAAAAAGCCATGAGCCACTGCTAAAATAATGTATTTTGTCTATGAGTAAATGTAATGAGCCATCTGGCTAAAAATATGTATCCTTGAGATATTTTGTAAGGATCTATTAGTTATGACATTTTCAGATTTTAGCATTTAGCTCATTAGCAAATCAAACTTCCATACAATGTTTAGAACAATGTAGTGTAAATCTTGTTTTACCCCTTTTTTTAGAGGAAACATATAAATGAATAGATGTACTTGTTATTTTAAATTCCCAATGGTTTGCAAATTAAATTTGTGCAAGGCTGAATACTAGATGAAGGGAAAACTAGCTTGGTTTTAGACCTAGTTAGATTAATATGTCACAAGAGACTAAAAAAAAAGGGAAAATAAATACTTGCATATGCATATAAGGGGCATTTGTAAATTTTCATTCTAACTTCTCTCTCTATCTCCAAATTTAGAATCTCTCTCTCAAATTTAAATGTATACATCTATCTCTTAATATTTACTAGATTTTCTCCCTAGTATGAAAGTTAATATTTGTATAATGATGAGGATAAGAGTTAAATAAATCTACTATATGTGTGTGTGTGTGTGTGTGTGTGTGTGTGTGTGTGTGTGTGTGTGTGTGTATTCTGTTATTATATATATATATATA
>MU225713.1:14752-33599 GCA_018584345.1 Thuja plicata | reverse complement strand
AAGAGAAGCCAACCCCAAAAAAAAAATGTTTTAAGTTTTCATTTATATGCCCTAACCCTAATTTCAAATTAGGGTTAGGGGATTTAAAAAGGGTTGACTATTCCTTGGGTGGGAAATGTTTTGTTTCTAAAGTGGGTTCTTTTTTTTTATTTTATCTCTAAACAACTTTATTAGATAAGGTTAGACCATTTGTTGGATGTGTGATAAAATTTGATTAATGTTGTCATGAGATTTAAATTTAGAATTTAAATTAACTATGATAATAGTGTTAAATAAGTTAGTGTTTTAAAAAAAAAGGGGGAATGAAAGAAAGTTTGTGAGAACTACTTTAATCAATAATAAAACCCTTTAAGATTAATACATTAGATCTCTAGGCGATAAATGTGTCTTTGGTATGACTATTGATTAAATAAGTTATTATTTTAAATACATTTAAGGTTATTATGGCTATACTTTAACGTAGAGCGAGATTAGTCATATTATAACCATGGTGTTATTTTGGTTTAGTAACGTAGGTAGTTTGTAATCTTAAATATGGAGAAATGAATTTTAAGTATTCTAGTGTAGTAAATTTTAATATTACAATTAAATGTTGCTATAAGAACCCATCTTGATAATGTTATTTTATATGGCCACTATATGTGGCCAGTATAATGGCCATTATAAAAATAATATTACGGATTAAAATGCATAGTGTATTTTCCTTAGGGAGTTTATAAACAAATTTACGTAATCTATTAACCCGCTAAATTTATAATTTGATCCTTGAAGAAAAACATGGGAAGCATCCCCTCCCACATCATCGAACTCTATTAAATAGGCAATTCAAACAAGTATGCAACTTTAATTTGCATTGTCTTAATGTTAGACTATATTTTGGCTCTAGGGGTAACTTTAGTAAATTAACGAACTTCAAACATTAACAAACCTTGAATAACTTTAACCTTAGTAGTCGACATTGGGTTGAGGGAGGTTGACATGCAGTCATGATTCCCCTTAACCCTACTTGCGGTTCTAGTAGGTTTTAACTTCTTACCCCTGACCGAATATTCTTGGCCTATGTATAGGAAGATTGGTTATTTGCTTAAGTGTGTTGTTCTTTACGACTTTTATTAAACCTTTCAAAAAAAAAAGTTGTTGCATTTTCAGGCGTAAAATTATGGGCATGACACTATATTTATCACTTTCATATGGTGTTTAATTACTTTGGTTGTACTTAAAGTTATCTCTTCCATTATTCATTTCGAGGCCTTTCACCATATTCATGAGCTTATCTAATTTATCTTCCTCCTTGTACTTCTTAGGCTCCTTTGGATTGAACAACCTAGTGTCCTCCCTCTTAGCAATTATACCATATGCCTTCCTATCATTCTTGATAGCTATGGAAATTTTGAGAGCATGTGCTAATATAGAAGGTTTATGAGATCTTATTTCATAATTGGTCTTATTATAAAAAGCACCCATATAGAAATTTGTCAAAAAGGCATCAACAGGTTGAACATCTGATGGAATCCAATTTAAAACTTTGTTGAATATTTTGTTGAATTCAGCCACATATTCATTCTAATTTTTCTTCATACTTGTCAATTCATGTGATGCAAAAGAAGTGTCATTATGATCACTAAATTGTTCTATGAATTGATTAAAAAATTCATTCCAACTAGATATGGATCTATCTGGAAAACATATGAACCATTCTGCTGCATCTTCTATTAGTTATTGAACAAAAAGCTTCATGTATATAGCCTCATTGCATTCATCAAACTCCTAGATAACATTTTTGAAATTTATACAACGCACTTCAGCTGATTCTAATCCATTCCCTGAAAACTTTTGAATTGCATTTCTTAATTCATTTTTTATGTCATTAGGGTATCCCCTTATGCCATAAAAATCTAATTGTCTATATTTGTCAGAAACCATTGGGGCTCTATGGTTGTTTCCATTTTTATTGATTTCTCCATGCCTTGGATTCTAATGATTTGAATTCTAAAATCCTTGATTATTCATTCTTGGTCCAAAACTTGGGTCAATATTATAATCTCTTGGGCCATAGTTCATCCCCCTATTATTTTCATATCCATGATGTTGATATTGGTTAGATCCATTAGGATTCACTCTACTATCATGGTTATTATTTTCTCCATTATTTAGTTGTCCCCAATGACCTCTTCTTTCATTCCCATTGTTTTTTTTCTCAAGCCTTCCTCTATTGTCTGGTTCAGACAAGGGATTAGTATGATCACTGTTGAAAATGTGCCCCCCATTCTTTCTATGAGGAGGATTGTATACACTATTTCTATCATCCTTAGTCACTTCTTTATCTCTTGGTGATTTGATTGCACTTCTTTGTATTCTCATCTTCCTTAATATGTCCTCTGGTTGCCTCTTAATAACCTTGACCGTTTATTCATCATCTGAGCCTACATTATCTATTTTACAAAATATAGCATCTCATTTCTTATCCTTTTCTTCTCTTTAAGTCATCTTCTAATTTGTGTCATGCTGAGACTCATGTTCTTCCCTATCAACTTGGGAAAAAGGATTATAATTTTCATCATTAATCTCATGACTTTGATGACTTGAATTAGGGTATTGTTCACATGCAAACTCTTGATAATCCCTATCAGCGTATATCATACGTGGTACATATAACATCTTCCTACTTGAATCCTTACCTCTCCTTAGGATTTTGTGTAAATCTAACTTAGGTTAATCTGGATGCAAGGATCTTCTACCCCACATAAAATATTTAATATAACAGAATTAATTCACCAAGATATAATTGCATTAGATTTTTAGAGTCGCTACCTTATTTCTAGAAGGAAAATACTTAATGTCTTATGAGTTCTTTTCTCCCAGTAGAGCCTTACTCTCCGATCACCAAAAATTCCAAGTAATATTTTTACAAACAACCCCCAGTAGAGTCACCAATCTGTTGGTGCTCAAATCAATAGATTGGATTTCTTATGAACTTGGCAATCCAATGTTGGAAAACCCAGGTGATTTGGCCAACTAACAAGGTTTCAACCAAGACAAGGTTGAACCTTCTGCAATTCTGGCTCTGCAGAACCAAGGCCGGTAGGCCTATACCTTATATTTATCCTCAAAATCTCAAGGCTTTTAATAGAAGATAAACTATACTTCAAACTCTGTTCTCTCAAAATATGGAAAGGTATTTGAAATAAATCTTAACTGAAAGCAGTATGTCATAAAATACTCACTGAATTACTATAATTTATTAAGAAAATGTTTGTAGATATGAATGTGAATTGAATAGGACAGATGGATATAATATCACAAAACTATGAACAATGAACTAAATAACCATAATCCAATATGAATATAGAAGAGTACCTAATTCTATCATGGGAAATAGAGTTAAAATCATCCCAATCCTATGTACAACCTTAGAGACAATTTACAAGAAACATATCACTTCAAAGGTGTTATGAAATGAGCATATAACTGGTGCAAGAGCACCTAGGCTATCCTCAAAAACTTAGTTAGTTTTGGCTTGTATATGACTCTAGCCAAGTCCAGTATGTTTTTTCTTATACCTTAGAAGGTCTTTTTGTTGTGTGTGACTAGTTGGATTAGTATTTAGTGCTAATTTCATTCTAGTTTAGTTGATTTTCTTTTTAAGTGGTTAGTCCTTAGAATAGGCCTAAATTTGGAAAATGGGGTCTAAATGTGTCCTAGACCTATGTAAGGTGAGAAAGATGCTTAAATAGGCTTAAATGATGTTATTTAATCAATTTTTATGGGTTAGAGGCCCTAAAAGATAGTTTGCATCGTAAATGCAAAAGATGCTCAAAAGTTGTCATGACAACATTTGCAACTTTTGCAAATGTTGCATGCAACTTGACAACTTTGGATTCCCCTCATTCTATGAGTGGGAAATAAATTTTAGTGGCCTAAAATGGTGGAGGAAGTATCTCATTATACTTGATGGATCATTTCCAGAGGTAGATTGATTGTAAGCAAGTTTTTGAAAGCAATAGAGAAAGTGTTCTGAGATACAGAGTACAGTCGGCTTATTTGAATGTTCTTAGTATTTTAATGGATTGATATACTTGATCTATTGGTGGATTTGTGTAGTAGGAATATATTTAATACTTTTTAATTTAGGGAGAAATTATAATAGAGTTGATTTGGTAGCATTAGAAAATTGTTTAAGTTTTAGGCAGTCTGCTGGTCCAGTTCAGTGTAGTTTTGGTTTTATGGCTCCCCCATGAAATCCAACAGTGGAAAACTAAAAATTTTGGATGAATGAGTTAGGGGAGCCTCTATATAGTTTAAATATTCAAGTATGAGGTCATAGGAGTCGATTTTCTATTTTTATAGCCATGCCCTAGGTGAGCTAGGACTGTTCGGTTAGGTGTATGACATAGGAAAAGATGAATGCAGAGACAAGCGTGTGTATGAAAGTTCTGAACTAGGTGTGGTTCTAGAGTCTTTAGGGTCTTAAAGATCCCTGGTTATGAGTTCAAATCTCATCCAATCCATTTGGATATACTTTTCCATAGAAGTCAGTGGACTATTTGAGAAGAGACAAAATAGGCCTAATAGCCCTACAATTTAGGACAGAGGTGTACGAAAGGCTTGGGACCCTAGACCTTGAAAATACTTTAGGTCTTCAAAAAGGGTATCAGTATCCTAGATTAGTTTTAGGGTTTGTTTGGAATATTTAGGAAGAAATCTAGAAAAAACCTCTGGATAGGGATAATTTGTCAATTAGGCCTAATAGGACCATTTTGAGAGAAGATTTGGAACTCGATTAAATTGGGATTAAAGACCTATTCAAATGGGAATGTATAGATGCAGAAGGTGTGTACAAGTAGTAGAAAATACCCTTGTAGAATTTGTGGAATTGGTATGGAGGTTTTAGGATTGGAATCCTTCCAAGACAGTGTGAAGTATTGAGACAAAACTAATGGTAGTTGTCCTTCAAGATGAAACACAAGAAGAGTGACTCTTATTAAAGAGTTGGAATAGTCTTATGCTCAGTGTCTTGAGGATATTGAGATCCTAGAAGAGGAATTAAGATCCTAAGTGGACTAGGGAAATAAAATTCCTATCTATAGCATTGTGTGAGCACACCTTGGGGTTACTTCTATCAAATTGGTATCAAAGCATAAGTTGATTAGACTTGTGGTTAATGTCCCAACCAACTGAATCAGTTGGAGAATCTATAATGGTGACCAATGAGAATTTGTCCAAGAAGGTAGATGAACAAGAAGTGGAGAATAGAGTTCTCCAAGATAGATTAGATCAATTAGAGAAAAAGGTGGATGATGTTGATAAGAAAGCAGAAGAAGTGAAGGTTAAGGATGAAGGGAAAGGAAAAGAGATTACCGTAGAAGATGAAGTCCCTGAAGCTAACCATGTCCTTGACCAAGAACCATTCTTGAAGGAATTGAAGGCTTTGAGTGGTAAAGCACTAGAAGGAGTTCCAATATTTAGTGGAAATATGGAGCTAGAGGTAGTCCTTGATTGGATAGAAGGACTAGAAAACCATTTTGAGTGTGATGGAATCACTGAGGCTCAAAAGGTGAAGGTTGAAAAAGCTAGACTAAGAGGGTCTGCACTCACTTGGTGGAAATTCATCCAAGATGAGAGAGAGAGAAGGAAGGAAATAATCACATTGCTTCATGGAAAGCTATGGTTTCAAAAATCAGAGATTCTTATATCCCTGAGGATTATGAAATCTAGTTGCATAAGAGAAGACAAGGTTTGAGACAAAAAGACCTAGATGTAAACTCCTATACTGAAGAGTTTCAAAGACTTTGCATGACATCAAGAGTTGTAGAGGATGAGAAGGTTAAGGTAGAAAGATAACTTAATGGACTAAAGTGGAACATACAAGATGAGATGAGTCTTTTGACTCTAGACACCATTCAGAAGTGCCACCAAATTGCCATCAAAGTTGAAGAGAATCTAAGGAAGAAACAAGACTCTAGTACTACCAGAGGAAGAGGTAGAGGAAGAGACATTAGAGGACAGATAGGTGGATATGGTGGAAGGAGTTCTAAACTAAAATTCCAAGGAGAGACAAATTTCCATGAGTAGAAAGAGGAAAACTCCAACAAAGGGGTTTCAAATAGAGGAAGAAACTCTAATAATAGAGGAAGAGGCAATAGCCAAGGAAGAGGCAACTAATTTGCCACTATGAATTGTTACCACTACAATCAAATGGGACATCCAACATATAGGTGTCTAGAGAAGAGAAATACTTCCCAAGGAGGTGATAAAAGGGTGAATTATGTTCATGAAGAGACAAGTGATAGAGGAAAACACCCTAAAGTGCCATTGGAATCAGAGGAAGGAGATAACCTCATGATGAGAAGAACTCTGATAAAAGAGCCACTGAAGGAGGAACCTAGTGAAAGAAGGTCACTGTTTAGGGTGAAGTGTAAAATGATGGGAAAAGTGTGTAGATTCATCATAGACTCAAGGTCTACAGATAATGTGGTGTCAGAGGAGGCATTTAGTAAGTTGAAAATGAAAATAATACCCACACCAATCCATACAAGGTCACCTGGCTAAGCAAAGGACAACATGTCCTTGTCAATGAGCAAGCTTGGGTTGAATTCTCAATTGGGAGATACAAGGATAAAGTTATATGTGATGTCCTACCTATGGATGCATGTCACCTAATCCTAGGTAGACCATGGAAATATGACAGATAGACCATGCATGATGGAGTGAAGAATTCATACTTATTCAAGAAGGATAATTTAACATTCAAAATCCAGTAACTGTTGGAGGATGCAGAGATGAAATCAACTGGTCCTAATGTTGTCATGATGAGTGAAAATAAGTTCTTAGAGGCCTTAGAAGAAGGAGATCAAGGAGTTGGGTTTTTATTTTTGTTAAATCCAAAGGAAGAGTCTGCAGACAGAATAGTAAAGAAGATAGATTTTCCAAAAGAAGTGCAGGAGCTGCTGCAGAAGTATGAAGGGATAGTTAGTGGTGGACAACCATCATCCCTACCACCTAAGAGGTTAGTAAGCCACCAAATAAACCTAATACCTGGAGCTACCCTTCCCAATAAGGCTACATATAAGATTACTCCTCAACAAAATGAGGAGATAGCTAGGCAGATTCAAGAACTACTAAGCCAAGGTCTGATTAGGAAGAGTATTAGCCCTTGTGTCATGCCCACTGTCTTAGCCCCTAAAAAGATAGGAACATGGAGGTTATGTATTGACTCCAGAGTAATAAATGGAATAACCATTAGGTATAAGTTCCATATCCCTAGGATAGAAGACCTAATGGACTGTCTAGGAGGAGCAAGGTACTTTACCAAGATATACCTAAAGAGTGGCTACCATCAAATCAGGGTAAATGAGGTAGATGAATGGAAAATATCCTTCAAGACCATAGAAGGACTGTATGAGTGTCTTGTCATGCCATTTGGGCTATCAAATGCCCCACCTACATTCATGAGGTTGATGAATGAGATACTTAAAGACTATATTGGAAAGTTTGTGGTAGTCTACTTAGATGATATACTCATCTATAGTAAGACAAGGGAAGAGCACCTTGAACACCTAGAATTAGTTTTCAAGAAGATCAACTTGGAAAAGTGTGAATTTATCAAGAAAGAATTAGTATACCTTGGATTTGTGCTATCTTGAGGTAACTTAAAGATGGATCCTAGCAAAGTGGAAGCCATCATCAACTGGCCTACTCCAAGAACAACCACTGAGGTAAGAAGTTTTCATGGTTTGGCTCAGTACTATAGGAAGTTTATTACAAAATTTAGTGCAATTTTTGCTCCTATGTTAGACACTATTAAAGGAGGCATGAAGACTAAATTTATGTTGAATGAATAAGATGACCATGGCTTTGAGCTATTGAAAAATAAGATTGCTACCCAACCAATTTCTATTTTTCCAAGCTTTGAGAAGCTATTTACAGAGGAATGTGATGCCAACAATGTAGCGATTGGTTCTATCTTGAGCCAAGAGGGAAGATTAGTGGCTTTCCATTCTGAGAAATAAAGTGAAGCTAAGAAGAGATACTCTTCTTATGACCTAGAGATGTATGTTCTGGTCCAAGCACTGAGAAAGTGGAGGCACTACCTACTTCCAAAGGAGTTCACAGTCTATTCTAACAAGCAAGCATTAAGTTTCTTGAACTCTCAAGATGAACTCAGTCACAAGCATATGAAGTGGGTTGACTACCTACAAGCCTACACCTTCAACATAAAACACAAGAAGGGGTTACAAAATAAGGTAGAAGATAAATTAAGTAGAAGAGCCTTGACCATTCAAGAAATTCAACCATAGAGTATGGGGATAGATAATTTTAGATATCTATATGGTGAAGATGAGGACTTTGCACACATTTACAAGGTATGCCAAGAATACAAGAATCACTTTGATATTTAATTCTTTGAATATTCTTTGTAGAGTGGTATTTTGTTTAAGGGTTTCCAATTGTGTGTCCCTAGGGGGTCTATAAGGGAGAACCTAATCCAAGAGAAACACAATGGTGCACTTAGTGGCTATTTTGGTGTCAATAAGACACAAGAACTAGTCCAAAGATTTTAATTTTGGCCCAAGATGAATTTGGATGTTAAAAAGTATGTAGAAAGTTGTGTTATCTACCAAAAGGAAAAGGGTGCATCTACTAATGCAGGCCTATACCAGCCCATACCCATTCCAACCAGACCATGGGAGTGTTTGAGCATGGATTTTGTAGTTGGTTTCCCCAAGACAAAGAAGGGAATGGACAATATTTATGTTATTATGGATAGGTTTAGTAAGATGGCACATTTTTTAGCCCACAAGACAACTCATTATGCAAGTCAGGTAGCTTCCCTATTCTTCAAGGAGGTGGTTAGAATACATGGTTTTCCATTGAGTATAGTGTTAGACAGACACTAAGTTCATGAGTTATTTTTGGAAGACTCTATGGCAAAAGCTTGGAACTAACTTGTCATTTAGATCTGTCTATCATCCTCAGTCTGATGGCCAAACAGAGGTAGTGAATAAGAGTCTTGGAAATATCCTAAGGTGTTTAAGAAAGGAGTATGGTAAAACTTTGGACCAACTCATTGGGCAAGTAGAATATGCCTACCTTGACATAGTGAATAGGACTACTGGTAAGAGTCCTTTTGAAATATTTTATGTCCTCCATCCAAGAGGCATACATGATCTCAGAGATATAAAGGATGGAGCCAAGGGAAGTGGCTATACTGATGACTTTTCACATTCTATGCAAGAATTCCATGAGACAGTGAGGAAGACACTCATTAAAAATACAGAGAAGCTTCAGAGAAAAGTGGATGAGAGGAAAAGAGATGTCCAATTTCAAGTTGGGGATCTAGTGATGGTTCACGTCAACAAGGAAATATTACAAAAAGGAGTGCCACATAAGCTTCAGATGAAAATAATTGGCCCATGTGTCATACTGGCCAAATATGGAGCAAATGACTACAGGGTAGAAATTCCAAAGGATATGGGTTTATCTCCAGTGTTTAATGTTGGAGACCTAGTTTTGTATAAATTCCCAACCCTAGATGCAGATCAGAGTTTGACTGAAGTCATACAGGAGGTAGATGAACTCAACTTACTGTTAGATTTGTTGAACTGCAAATCAACCCAAGAAACCTGCATGCATAACTGTCACGAAGTAGAAGCAAAAGACAGAGGAGAAAGAAGAAGCTATGGTAGCCAAAAAGGCAGAGAGTTGAAAACCATGTTGCAAGAATAAGCTTCTATTAACAACAATAAAAATGATTACAATCTCTATGAAGAAATGAAAGTGGTGATTCCTTATAAAGGATACCGAAACCCTAAAAGGGAAACTTCTAGGAAATAGAAACTGCCTAAGTGAAACTTAAGCACTAAAGAGTAACTTAATTAATTACTCTAACACCCCCCCTTAAGTGTAACTTAGGGAGAAGCAAAATAGCTAACTACTGTAGAAAGTAGAAAAGAAGGGTCCCAGCAACTAGGCCTGATCAGGTACCCAAAACATAAAGGGAAAAGAAGTCCCAGAGAAAGGAACAAGAAAAGAGCAAGAAGCATCTCCGAAGCATGTCTGAAAACTCTGTCAAAAGATACTGCTGGAACCCCCACTGAAGTGCATGACCAGGTAGAGAAGAAAAAGTGTCTGAAGAGCTGATCAATCAAACCAGGAAGCAATAGAACCAACAGGTGAACCCCCCCATAATGTTGAACTGGGAGAGGTGACAGGAACACTGAAATGCAATGCCAGAAACATCTGTAGAAGAAGAACCAGGAACACCAACAGTGCAACAGAAGCACACACAGGATAAAGGGCGGTGTCATCGACACACAACATGGGCTAATGTCGTGGAAGGTATGCTCACTTGACAAAAGTGGATGCGCCTAAAGCAGCAAAAACATCATAACCCCCCATGGCACTTTATAACAGAGTGCGAGTACATCAACCGAACAAGGTGTACAAGATCCTAAAAAAGTAGAAGTAGGCACTTTATCTCAGTGCGTTTACAGAAAAGAATGCAACAGAAGGAGCATACAAGCTCAGAAGTCAGAAAGAAGAGTGAACTATGAAATCAGAAGAAGAGATCCCAGGACCTGTAGAACCAAGCAATCCACCAGAGTGCATAAACTGCCAAACATGGAGGAGTGAAAAACCAGAGCAGAATCTGGAAAAAAAACCTCTGCCACTGAATAGCACACTTAACCAGCTTTCCGACGATATCTCGTTTGCCAAAAATGGAGTTCAGATGAGCCAGATATGACTCCCGAAAGGCAAAACAAAACATCAGACTTCAAAAACAAAAAACACTTTCGAAACGGCAGAACCCAAAACCCTAACCTCCATCATCGGAAAGAGCTTTCTGACAGTATATGGAAGTCACAAAAAGACCTCCGTATGCTCAAGATAGAGCAAAAAAGGCCCAGGTACCCCCAAAAAGCCAAAAAAGCTAAAAATAGAGCCCCAGGGGCTAAAAAAATTGAGCCCCTAGGCGCATGGCATGCTTCGGGGGCTGGGCCGCAGGCCCTGAACTGGCATATGACCGGGTGCCTCGCATAAACTGCCCGCGGGGGCTATGAAAAAACCCGCCGCTCGGGCGGAGCGGAGGAGGTGAGCGCGGCGTCGGGAGTGGAGGCAGAGGCGGGGGCTGCTGGGGTGGCGAGCTGAGAATAGAGCGCCGACAGGGAGTGGAGCACGGGCTGTCGAGGCCGGCGGCGGCGGCGGGAGCCGCTGATCTCGGCGGTGGCCGGGCGGTGGAGGCCGCACCGCGGTGAAGAATGGTGGCGCGGGGAGAGTGCGCAGCTGGGGGGCCAGGCCGCGGTGGTGCGGTGACGGTGCCCCCTAAAACTATTGGCAACGCTTTTATTAAAATCAAAAACCTTAGAAAAATAAGATTTTTTGAAATTTTTTTTATTTTTGCATCGAAAAACGTGTCGTACGGCCCTAGGAGGCCAAAAAAAATTCACCAGATGCCCTGGTGTCCAAAATGGACAAACCTTATATGGATTCTGGGGTTTTCGGGCCTTCTGGACGCAATGGTAGTGTCCGTTTGGGCCCAAAATGATCAGAAACAAAGGTCCCCCTAAATCCACACAAAGAAGCCAGAAAAAGCCTGGCAAATTTCAAACCCTCGAATGCTTCAGAAAAAACTCGAACAGCAACCAGCAGGAAAGCTCTGATACCATGTTAGATTTGCTGAACTGCAAATCAACCCAAGAAACCTGCATGCATAACTGTCACAAAGTAGAAGCAAAAGACAGAGGAGAAAGAAGAAGCTATGGCGGCCAAAAAGGCAGAGAGTTGAAAACCATGTTACAATAATAAGCTTCTATTAACAACAATAAAAATGATTACAATTTCTATGAAGAAATGAAAGTGGTGATTCCTTATAAAGGATACCGAAACCCTAAAAGGGAAACTTTTAGGAAATAGAAACTGCCTAAGTGAAACTTAAGCACTAAAGAGTAACTTAATTAATTACTCTAACACTTACCATCTGCACCAATCAAACAAGCAGAACACATGCTAGATTCTAGAGTCTACAAGAAGACAAGGAAGAAGGAATACCAAGAACACTTAGTGAAGTGCCATGGACAAATAGATGTAGATGCAGTTTAGATAAAGGAAATAGAGTTCAAAAATTTGGGCATTGACCTCAAATTGCTCAATCCAAGGGTGGATTGAAGTCTTTTCATCTGGGGAGGATGGTGCATGAGCACCTAAGCTATCCTCAAAACCCTAGTTAGTTTTGTCTTGTAGTTGACTCAAGACAAGTCAGTATGTTTTTTCTTAGACCTTAGAAGGTATTTTTTTTGTGTGTGACTAGGTTGATTAGTAGTTAGTGCTAATTTCATTCTAGTCTAGTTAATTTGCTTTTTAAGTGGTTAGTCCTTAGAATAGGCCTAAATTTGGGAAATGGGGTCTAAATGTGTCCTAGACATATGTAAGGTGACAAAGATTCTTAAAAAGGCTTAAATAATGTTTTTTTATTGATTTGTATGGGTTGGAGGCCCTAAAAGATAGTTTGCATCATAAATGCAAAAGATGCTCAAAAGTTGTCATGACAACATTTGCAACTTTTGCAAATGTTGCATGCAACACGACAACTTTGGATTCCCCTCATTCTAGGAGTGGTAAATCAATGTTAGTGGCCTAAAATGGTGGATGAATAATCTTATGATACTCGATGGCTCATTTCCCATGGTAGATTGATTGTAAGCAAGTTTTTGAAAGCAATAGAGAAAGTGTTCTGAGATACAGAGTACAGACAACTTATTTGAATGTTCTTAGTGTTTTAATGGATTGATATACTTGATATATTGGAGGATTTGGGTAGTAGGAATATATTTAATACTTTTTCATTCAAGGAAAAAGTAGATTAGAGTTGATTTGGTAGGCTTAGGAAATTGTTTAAGTTTTAGGGAGTATGCTGGTCCAGTTCAGTGTAGTTTTGGTTTTATGGCTCCCCCATGAAATCCAACTGTGGAAAACTCAAAAGGTCAGATGAATGAGTTAGGGGAGATTTTTTATAGGGTAAATACTCAAGTAAGAGGTTAGAGGAGTTGATTTTCTAATTTTATAGCTATGCCCTAGGTGAGCTAGGACTATCCAGTTAGGTGTATGGCAGAGGAAAAGATGAATGCAGAGACAAGGACGTGTATGAAATTTATAAACCAGGTGTGGTTCTAGAGTCTTTAGGGTCTTATAGATCCCTGGTTATGATTTTAGAGCTCATCCAATCCATTTGGATATAATTTTTTATAGAAGTCAGTGGACTACTTGAGAAGAGACAAAATAGGCCTAATAGCCCTACAGTTCAGGACAGAGGTGTACGGAAGGCTTGGGGACCCTAGACCTTGAAAATAATTTAGGTCTTCAAAAAGGGTATCAGGATCCTAGATTAGTTTTAGGGTTTTTTTGGAATATTTAGGAATAAATCTAGAAAAACCCTCTGGATAGGGCTAACTGGTCAATTAGGCCTAATATGACCATTTTGAGAGAAGATTTGGAACTCGATTAAATTGGGATTAAAGACCTATTCAAATGGGAATTTATGGATACAGAAGGTGTGTGCAAGTAGTAGACAAGACTCTTGTATCATTTGTAGAATTGGTATGAAGGGTTTAGGATTGGAATCCTTCCAAGAAAGTGTGAAGTATTGAGACAAAACTAATGGTAGTTGTCCTTCAAGGTGAAACATAAGAAGAGTGACTCTTATTGAAGAGTTGGAATGGCCTTAGGCTTAGTGTCTTGAGGCTATTGAGATCCTAGAAGAGGAATTGGGATCCTTAGTGGACTAGGGCAAGAAAATTCATGTCTAGAGCATTATGTGAGCACACCTTGGGGTTACTTCTATCAATAACCTTATATAAATTCAAAGATGTATCAATTGAATATTACTTTTTGAATGACAGACAGATTGTTTATGGCCACAATCAATTGAATTTAACCATGAAAAATGAAAAGACCAATTAACAATAGAAACTATGAACTTAGTTAGGAATATGCAAAAACAAACTATCACTTTGAAGAAAATCTATAGATTTTATCCAAGGGACTAATTGAAAATGATAATGAAACAATTCCCACAGATGAAAGCAAAAGGGCACTTATATTTATTGATTTTGGTAAAATGATACATTTAGGTCCATGTTACAGTTGCTGATCAACACTATCCAATCTGCCTATAATAATGATGATTACAATCCTTTCACATGGTATTGGTATCCTTATTTATATGTAGTTAAAAGGATGCAAACAAGCCTCAGACTGATGTGCCTCTTGGTAACTAAAACCTAATCCCTAAATCAATAACTGAACATTAGGTACCTTTAAAGGAATGACTAATCATCCTTTTTAAGAATAGTTGTCAAACATTTAGGTTTCAACCATAATTGCTTAATAAATCCTTGGTGATTCATCTTCAGATTATCAAATAATGATATTGCATTATCACAATACTTCAACCAAATATATTTATCAAGTATTTATGCATCCGAGAATGAACATCATCCATGGCATGTTGAATATCATCTTTATTGAAAACTGGCATGTCAACATTATCGACCACCTTCTGGTATCCTTCATCTTTATAATAATCCTCCAAGTATGTTTGCATATGGTCATCATCCCACATTTCATCATAGTCACATTATTCTGTCAGCAGATAATTCCATGTTTTGCCACCTTTTGAAAACCCTGCACAATGACGTCGACAATATATTAATCAAATTGACAAAACCCTCGTTAATTAAAATACAATTAAAACATGAAATAAATAATATATAAAATATCCCTGTCAACGTCACCATCCGAGTTCTCTACTCTATTGACCGTTGAAGACACTTGGAAACACTGCGTAATGGCTTGAAGAGTAAAAATTGTGCATCTTTGCTTATAGGCATTGCACCCACCGTTGATACTCTCTATATTTTAATAATCGGTCATATTACTTAGACCACTGTGGGCCCAAGACATGTGTCACCCAGGCACATATCCTCAAAGAGTAAAGACTGCATCTCTGTATTTTAGTCATTACACTGGCCATCGATTTTCACCAAATCAAGTATATATAAATCTTCAAAGATTTGTTATCACACAATCATCTTTATTACCCAGTTAAGTCACCATCGTTGATTAAACCCATGTGCTAAAAGATGAGGCTTTAGTAGTCTGAACTTTAATTTTTCTTGTAAACTTACGTGAATCCTTATCATCTCAATCAACCAATCAAGAGCTTCCATATGTATCCTTGTTGTCTTATCCTCAAACTTTGGTGGGCCCAGGACATGTGTCGCACTGTTGCATTCCCTTAAAGACAAAAGGTCATGCATTTTAGCTTTGAAAGATAGCGCCCATTGTAGATCTCATTTGATTTTTAACCGTTGGTTAACCTAACTCATCTTATAACCCTCGTGGGGCCGCAACACATGTTAACATGGTGCATTACCTTAAATCTTAAATATCTTCATCATCTATCTTAAGGGAAAGCACCAGCCATTGATTTTTTCATAATCTTAACCATGTGTCACCCTTTCTTACAACTTGAACTTCAGTGGGACTGAGACACGTGTCAACATCGTGCGTTCCCTTAAAGGTTCAAGATCTACATCTCTGGCTTTAAGTCATTACGCCAATCGTCAGTGAAGTTTGAACTAAGAGATGCTTTAACTATTGTTCTACGTTCTTCGCCGCTCATATTTTAGTAGGACCAGAACATGTGGCAATCAGGCATGATGCCTTAATGGATATATAACACGCATCTTATGTTTGAGGAAACACGTCGACCGTTAGATGAAATTTTACTTTCTCAATGTATTAACTTACTTTGACCTCAGTCAACCGAGATCAGAGGACAAGTGTTAGCTAGACAAATTCCCTTGAAGCTTAAAGATCTTCATCTCGTCGATTGAGGGATAATGTCATCCTTAGATCTTCAGGAAAAGGCTAGTTGTTTTAGCGGATCTCCAAAGAGGTAAAAATTGTTTAAATAACCCACGAAAATACTTACAAAGGCTAATTTATGAATTCAAAAAATTATAGGTCGCAAAATGTAAGATTTTAAACATAGAAAATTTAATAGTATAAATGCATGAATTAATAAAATGAATGCATAAGTTAGAATATTTGCAAGCGTAAAATATAAATGAAAGGAATAAATAATTAAATAAAAGGATAGATTCAAATAATAAGGGCACATGATATTGGTGTAGGAGCACCTATGATGTCACCTAAGGTCACCATGGATCCAATCAAAGACAAAGGAATAAAATAATCCCTAAATGTGGATTAGGGTGTATTGTAATTAATAATGACAATTTGTAATAAAGAATGCAATGAAATGTTGTCAAGTCCTATTTGTCCAGGTAGAGGGCTAGGACTTCAAAAATATTGTAAATTGGGTCAATAGTGCCCAAAGGGTTTAATTAGGATTTAGAAAGTATCTAAGGGATTCCTATAGACCCTAGGAATAAGATTTAATAAGTTTTATAAGTTAGAATGCTTAAATTTTCAAAATTATGTAAGTTAAGAATTCAAATATTTGAATCTTAACGGTTACTTAGTTTAGGAGGGAAAATAGAATTAAGCATGTAAATGCATTTGTAATCCAAAATAACCAATGGGAATTGGTTAAATTAGCTGAGAGGAATTTGTATATGATCTGGAAAGAGCATGGAAGAACATAGTACGGCTTGGTACAGAGATTGTATGGATTTCACAAGTTTGAAGGAAAAAAGTGGTAGTTTTTACAAATTTCTTGCTTTCTGAAAGTTGTAATGAGTCTAATTCATTGAATAGACATCAATGAGTGTTGTAGAATCTATGTAAATTTATTTTCAATCCATTTAAATTAATTTTGCATTGAAAGTCTCAGATTGTGCTTTGATAGAGCATAGTTTTTTATTGTTTTAGAGGCATAGAATGAGATTCATCCCCTTTTTGTAATCACTGTAACTTGGGGATGAGTCACACATTTGTATCATATATATATTACACTAAATATGCAATAAAGTCTATCAGATGTTGCAGGTTTTCTCCATTTGGTGTTTGTGCAGGGTTAAAGAGCATGAAAATGCTTAGAATGCTATAGCAACAGCATATTGGGCCTCATGAGGGGTACATTTTATGTTGTTAAGAACTTATTTATGTTTAAGGATGGTGAATCAACCTCTGGTTGGTTGAGATTTTGCTTGGAGAGTCCATATTGGAGAAGCCCTAGTTTTAGAGGATTTAGGAAACCTAATTTGGGGCTTTTGATGTTTCCAAAGGTCTGAGACTAATTCCTTTTAGATTTAAGTTTTTTAGGACATAATTAACCATTGTACAAAAGTTGGAGTCTTTTGGCTAAGTTTATGATATAGTTCCTTTGTAAAAGTGCCTATTTTATACATTTTTTGGGGTCCCAAAGTTGTAACAAGAGGGTATGGTCCAAAACAACCTACCTCTTTATTTATATATGTTGTAAAAATTGATAAAGGGTATCCAAAAACATAATTTTTTTGTCAAGTCATTCAGAATTTTTTAGAGTTATGGGCTCTGGAAGGTTGTTGTTGTCCTAATGCAATACAATTAGGCCTCTTGGCAGAATTCAAGTCCTTTGTGCATAGCCCATAGAATTTGACTCCATTGTAAGTTGTTTCCTTCTTAATTTGGTTGAATTTATTCCCTTCTGGCTTTAGAATCCTTGAGTCAAGGTGCTGGGTTGAAATCTCCTTTTGAGTTATTTGGGAAGGGTGTCTTTGAACCTTGTATTTCCCTTATATGTTCAATCCCTCCATTTTGTCAAAAATCCCACTACCCTAACCCCTGCACTAGATATACTTCCCTAAATTGTTTAAATATGTCCTTATGCTTATAAATCTCGAGTTCCACCACACTGAGGAAGGTAGGGGGTATAAATAGGGTTTAGGGTTAATTTTTAAGGTCATTTTTACACATTAGAGCTTTGAAATTCAGAGGAGGAGAAGAGGTCTTTGAGTGAGTTTGAGGAGTGATGGTGGCTAATAGAGGAAATTTTCATTCAAATGAGCAATTCAGTATGTATCAACAACGATAGGGCTTAGGACCAGTTGTGAGCATGTTTTGCTTACACATATTTTCTTGTAATTTGTGCATATGATTTTCTAATTTTAGGTTGAATTTAGAAAAATGACACAACTGCCTATTGTATCTACTGCAATCATCAACAAATCAACGCAAATTAGAAATTTTAGTTTAGATAATTACTCTTATAAGTTATGTGCATATTTTTTTTAAGCTATGCAAGTATAGAGACCATGCAATGCAACTATATTCACTATGTGACGCCCTTGTATATTTGAAACAACATGCTTGCCTATATGAAATGACGCACATGCCTATATGATTTTGGATATTAATAAGCATAATTTGACACATTTGCACATGAATGATTCAACGTATTTGCACTTTTCATAAATATGTAGTTGATTAATAGTTTGACTCATGTCATATCATCTTGACTAACTTTTGTTTCTGCATTTGCATGATTAGATGGTGTGTGATGAAAATGTGTCACACTTCTATGAATCATTCCATCCAAGGTTTCTCAATAATGAGGCCTCAAATATCAACTCATATCTCTATAGTCATGGAGTGCAAAGGTTTGTGATGGAGGCCCTCAGATTGACCTAGTTAGTGCCCATGCAAGTACACCATGAAATGAGAGATTCAATGCATGAAAATGAGATCTAATCTATATGATGACAATGCATGAAAATAAATAACAATGCATGATTAATCTATGAAAGGAAATATGCAAATCTAATCTATGAAAATAAACATGAATCTAATCTACATGAATAGCCATGGATGCAAGAAGAAGAAGACAAGAAGAGAGAAGTTGCAA